>CAWUFW010018147.1:0-233460 GCA_963921515.1 Calotriton arnoldi
CCATGCCACTGGAGTCAAGCTATCCTGGCTGAAGAGTGGTGAAACCCCGAAACCGGTCCTAGGATGCTTGATTCCAGTCCAGGAGGACCTGGCCTGGAAGTTCGGGCTGGACTGTTCCCATTGGGCGCAGGGTCAAGACTGATTTGCATATGGCTGGGTCCAAACTGGAATGGCATGGTGAGCAAAAAACCGATGGATTTAGGCCCAGATCTCTGTACTGGGGTGAATGTACGACATTGTTCTGCATTCTGTCCATCAGTTGTTGTTTTTGCATTTGTCACCCCGAGTGGGACGGGTATGCCCAGACGTGGGTCCCGTGCTCTCCATGCCACTGGAGTCAAGCTATCCTGGCTGAAGAGGGGTGAAACCCCGAAACCGGTCCTAGGATGCTTGATTCCAGTCCAGGGAGGACCTGGCCTGGCAGTTCGGGCTGGACTGTTCCCATTGGGTGCAGGGTCAAGACTGATTTGCATATGGCTGGATCCAAACTGGAATGGGATGGTGAGCAAAAAAACGATGGATTTAGGCCCAGATCTCTGTACTGGGGTGAATGTACGACATTGTTCTGCATTCTGTCCATCAGTTGTTCTTTTTGCATTTGTCACCCCGAGTGGGACGGGTATGCCCAGACGTGGGTCCCGTGCTCTCCATGCCACTGGAGTCAAGCTATCCTGGCTGAAGAGGGCTGAAACCCCGAAACCGGTCCTAGGATGCTTGATTCCAGTCCAGGGAGGACCTGGCCTGTCAGTTCGGGCTGGACTGTTCCCATTGGGTGCAGGGTCAAGACTGATTTGCATATGGCTGGGTCCAAACTGGAATGGGATGGTGAGCAAAAAAACGATGGATTTTGGCCCAGATCTCTGTACTGGGGTGAATGTACGACATTGTTCTGCATTCTGTCCATCAGTTGTTCTTTTTGCATTTGGCATGGAACGCAGCCACAGGAGCTTTTAAAACAAAAATAAAATGTGACAGCAGATGCTTTAAAAACCAAAATAACCTTGCAAATAGGGTGCCTCCTGAAGTCAGAACCAGGTGCGATGGCACCAGTTGCACCACCCAAGAGCCGGCCCTGTTTGCAATCCTAGTGCCAGATCAAAGGCAAGTTAACTAATCAGCATTCAAAATCAGCAAAGCCATTTCGAAGGTTTTCTGAATCATTCTAAATTCCAACGTGAAATTGAGGATGATGGGGACAGACATGTAATCAACTTTTTAAAGCAGATTTCTGTTTCTGAGGGGTATAATTACAAGGAGATAGCGCCACCAGAAGGTCACTTTTAGTGACGTTCTAGTGGCGTTATGCTCTTCTCCATATTTACAAAGCGTGGTTAAGCCACTTTTTGTATCTTAACGCCGCACTGCAATACAGCCCCTTTACACGCATTGTTTTGCATGAAAAGGGTGTGCAATGGGTGTTGCTGTGGGCATTCTACCACAACACCCATTGCTTTTTGACGCTGCCCCAGATTTACAAGGATGCGTGAATCTGAGGCAGCGCCAAAAACGAACGCCATGCAATAGCAGGCGTCAGAATGGCACAACGAGAAGAAATACTTTTATTTCTCCTCTTTTTGCTTTTTCTATGTGTGCTGCATTCTGCAGCACACATAGAAAGAGCAAAACACCATTATTGATTGTTTATGCGCAGGAACAATCATTCCCTGCAACGTTGGCACCCTTGCACTCTGGTGCAAGGGTGCCTGTGTTGGCGCTAGGCAGCTAATTTTAGCACTAGTGCTAGGGAAAACCTAGGGGTGTGCAGTATTCTTGTAAATGTGGCACATCCCTGCATTTTGGAAATGTCGGAGCACGACACTGCCAAATGTGGCACAGCTCCGCACTCTGACATTTCCTTGTAATTATGCCCCGGAGCTCTTTCCCAAAATTCATTCCATACACTAGAGAGAATCTGCGGCATTCAGAGATTTTATTCCCAGTCACATAAAGGCCATGAACTCAATGAGTTCATGGATGGTTATAATCTGGTCTGCACTATGGAGTAATTGGTGAACTCTAAGAATCTGTAATCTGCCCAACATTCAAAGGGAGGGGATGTAGCACTTTTATTGATTTTATTCTTGTCTCCACACCACTATACTGGCTCTTTACCCGTTTTAATATTATACCTAGTGCTTTTAGTGATCACAACGCCTTATCTGTAACCCTGGATGTAGCTAGGGTTCCTCGGTCACAGTACAGGGGGGCTTTAATGGGGCTCTCCACTACTGACCGAGGGAGAAGACTGAAATGGTCTCAGATGGATTCCGGTAAGCCTTCAAGCGGCAATTTTTGCACTATGTCTTTGTGAGGTCAATACCTGTCTTGATAGTGATGCTGGTGAAGGGGAGATCCTGGAAGCTTTTAAAGCTATTGCTGCTGGGGTCCTCAATTTGATGACAGCAACAGTCCCTAGTAGTAACGCATCACATATCCCCAATTGGTTTGATAAGGACTACTCAAAAACCCTGGGCCACTTGAAGGTAGCCCTGAAGTAGGTACCAAGGGATGGGCAATTGGTGAAGGAGTGTAGGCGGGCCTATAAGTTGGCCCAAGCTACATGTAAACATAATTTACAGGAATTGGCCTGGGGGGAGCTTTACAAAGCTTGTGAGACGAGGGACAACTCTCTCTTTTGGAGAGTGGTAAATAGGTCTTGCTTTGCGGTGTGTGCCTGGCCATCTTTATGCCATCACATTACAGAGCACCAATGAGTGGGTCATTTTGAGGGTGTATATAATCAGGGGGTATGTGGGGGCGACATAACTGCCACTAGCTCAGTCACAGCTTGTGACCCAGTGGTTTGGACCTTAGAGGAAGTTACACGGGGTATTCTTGCATTGGCCAGTAACAAGGCTCCGGGCCCCGATAGTTTCCCGCCAGACCTGTTTAAATTTAATATTGAGGTCTGGGTTCCACTATTAACACAGGTGTTGAATACGGTTGCCCAGGTGGAGACATTGCCCTCTTGGTCTACCGTTGTCATTGTTCCTATCTTCAAGAAGGGGGACAAAGGCAACCCACAATGCTATAGACCAATATCGTTACCGGACTCAACGGTCAAGGTACTGGGGAGGGTGATCTTAAATAGGCTAAGTGACTGGGCAGAAGAGAATAACATCCTGTGCGATGTTCAATATGGTTTTAGAGCAGGAAGGTCCACCTCAGACCAATGCCTGAACCTCCATTTGATTATTAATAAATACACGGTGTCTTGGTCTGAATCTATACATTTAGACTTTATGGACCTGACTTCTGCTTTCAACAGATTGAATCGAGCGAAACTTTGGACCCTGCTTAGCGGGATGGGGATAGACCCAAGTATTGTGGCCCTTCTAGCCAATATGCACTCAGAGACCTCTGCCTCGGTCTATTTCTCTCAGGACGCCGCCTGTACTCACCCTTTTAGGACCAGTTCGCGTGTGCATCAAGGATGCATTCTTGCCCCCTTTTTATTTACCTTGTACTTAAATGGGCTTGAGTCTGCACTGTTATCAGCTGTGATTGATTGCCCAAAGATAGGTGACCGATTCCTCCCTGCGTTGTTATATGCGGACGATGCAGTCCTTATGGCTCAGACCGCTCAGGGACTGAACCTGCACCTGGAATGGTATGTGTCTTTCATGGGGAACCGTGATCTGGCAGTTAATTTTTCGAAGTCATATTTGAAGGTTGTTGTTAGACCTGGCATATCTTGGCGTGATTACCCCTGACTTTTTGCCTCTACCTCCTTTGCTTTTAGATGCTTTGGGTACTTTGCCACTGCTGATCAGTGTCAAAGTACAAGTGTTCTCTGTGTAAAGTGTAATGGTAATTGGTTGGCCATGATTGGTATGTTTGCTTTACTAGTAAAGTCCCTAGTGATGTGCACTGTGTGTGCCAGGGCTAGTAATGCAAAGGTGCGCGGAGAAGGGAACTCAGGCCTGCAGTGTAGGGCCTGCGTGCAGTTTGCTAAGTTAGCATGTTGTCCTGACAAGTGCAAGCGTACACAGTGGGCACCCCTGTGGTAGGTCCAGGGTAACCGCTGGGCAGGGTGCAGTGTAAGTAAAAGGCAGGGCATATATTGAGGTGTGTGTTATGTCCTGACAGTGAAAAACACTCCATTTCGCAAGCGTACACAGTGGGCACCCCTGTGGTAGGTCCCGGGTAACCCCTAGGCAGGGTGCAGTGTAAGTAAAAGGCAGGACATATACTGAGGTGTGTGTTATGTCCTGACAGTGAAAAATACTCCATTTCGTTTTTCACTGGTGAAAGGCCATCCTGCCCATAGGACAGAATGGGGGAGTCTGGGTATTGTGTTTGTTAGCCTAGTTTCCCATAAGTTTAAAATGGAGAGGTGAAGTTTAATATGTATGAACTCACAGCGTCATAACACATCTTTCTATGAAAGTGGTTTTGTCACTGTGTGTTCAGAAGCCACTCTTTTAGAAAGTGGCTGAGTTTTGTGCTTTAAGCATCTCTGTGTCTCTCTGCTGAATGTGGATTGACTGTCTGGATCTGAAAGGGGAGAGGAGCTGGGGGAGGTCTTGACCCAGGGAGGGGTTGAGATGGCACCAGGCTGACCTGCATCTGGAGAGTAGGTGAGGAAAAGCCCCGGGAGGTGAAGAGGCCTGGGTTGCGGCTATAAAACAATTGACCCATCTCCGGCTGAGTGATTAAGGATCCAGACCCCCAGTATCAAAGGGAGAAATGTGACACTGGGAGGGAGACACCCAGAACTGATTTAGGCAGGGGTCAGGGACCCCTGAGCACAATGAACTTCAAAGACATTTAGGGGTATAACTATGAGAGCTGAGACCCCTGAACGTTGGAATAGAAATGGATTGAGACTGAAAAGGCTTGCACCCATTTCGTGGTCAAGAGGAACCTCTGCTAACGAAGGAACAACTGAAGAGGCTGCTGGGAAGGACCAACCCTTGCTTCGTGATCTGGGGCTGGTCTGCAGTTTGCTGTTTTAACCAAGGAAGAGGCTGTTGGGACTGTGCTGTGTGCGCTGGGTCCCCCTGCTTGAAGAAGACTGTGCTTTGTGCTGTGTCTTGTTACCCCAAGGGTCCGAGGTGAGCTGGCTCCCTGTTTGGAAACACAGGAACATAAAAGTTTCCTGAGAAGTTTCAAGCTACGCGGTGGGCGCATGTTGTGGCAGCTTGAGATCCTCGGAAGGTGTGCCCTGTGATCTTGGACACACGGAGGAGAAGAGAGACTCGGACGCGCTGGGTGCGTGTTGTGGTGCACAGGGGGCGTTGGTGAAGAGCGCCTGGTCAGCGTGTGCATCGGAGGTGACTTGAGACTCGGATGCGCAGGGTGCATGTCGTGGTGCACCGCAGGCGTTGGCGAAGAGCGCCTGGTCGGCGGGTGCATCAGAGGTGAAGGGAGTCTCGGACGCGCAGGGTGCGTGTCGTGGTGCACAGGAGGTGTTGGTGAGGAGCGCCTGGTCAACGTGTGCATCGGAAGTGGAGTGAGTCTCGGACGCGCAGGGTGCGTGTCGGGGTGCACCGGAGGCGCTGGTGAAGAGCGCCTGGTCATCGAGTGCACCGGAGGAGAAGTGAGGCTCGGACACGGTGAGCGTGTTGGGGTGCGGCCGAAGGCGTTGGGGAAGAGCGCCTGGATATCGGGGCACCGGAGTTGGAGTAAGTCTCAGTGAAGCAGTGTGCGTGCTTTGGTGCAACCTGGGACTGTGGAGGTGATCAGCTGATCATCGTGTGCACCGGAAGAAAGTGAGTCTCTGCAACATGGTGTGCGGGTCCTGGTGCCAACTAAGACCGCAGGAAGGAGTGCCTGGTGAACGAGCACTCGGAGTCGACGTGAAGTCCCATCACCGTTGTGTGTGTGTGGCTTCGTGCCAGAGGAGACCCGGAGTAACGTAATCTCAGGGGCGTGGGGTACGTGTGCCCTGCGGCCGCCTGAGACCTTCCTAATAGTCACTGCCCGGACCGGCAGCCCGGAGGAGCTGAGCTGCCAGGCCGAGCTGCTGAGGCCCATTGAGAAGGTTCTACACAGAAGACCCAGTTCGCTGAAGGAGGAGAGGAGAGTGGGGTCGCGCCCCCAGGTAACGTGGATCACTGCCTGGGCGGGGTGCGGAGGGACACTCTCTCGGCCTCTCAGACCTTCTGGCGGCGTGAGCCTTTGCTTCGGCTCAGATTGGGGCCCGTACTGCGTTCAGGAGTGGCAGTACTGGGGCCAGAGTGAGAAGCTGTACTTTATATCATCGTTGATACGTGTGGGGGGGCAACTGTTATCGAAGAGGCTGACTGTCGTAATACACATTGCCAATATTGCTGCTAACGAACTGCCGGACTGTCTTATGACGCCTGACATTATTTCTGCATAACGAAGTACACGATTGTAGCGCTACTCATTGCATTATTTCTCCCTTGCAAAGTACATGATTGTAGCTACGCATTGCATTATTCCTTAATTGCAAAGTACATGATTGTAGCGGTACACATTGCATTATTTCTCACATTGCAGGTACCGGGGTGTATCGTTACGCATTGTATTATTATTCCTTTGCCCAGCACAGGATTGTATCGTTACGCAGTGCACTATTATTTGTCCATTGCAACGTGTGTGATTCTAGCATTACGACCAGCATAGCATTTTGAAAGCCGTGGTTGGGATTTGAACCTACCAACCAGCCGGAACTAATATTACCCTTTATTATATGTTGGCTTATGTATCGTGTGGTCTGATCGTATATCTTTTTACATAAAGCTTATACTCGTTTTTATCAAACTTGTGTGGAGTCCATTTGTGGTGTCACCAGTGGGTTGTTGTGAGTGTGGTTGCACATACTGTACACTCGTGCCTTGGAGATAGGCCTGGCTGCTCGTGCTAAGCTACTAAGGGGGTAAGCAGGGCTATCTCAAACGGTGTCCTTACTTGGCCTAACGTTGAGGGAGGAGTCCCCGGTCTCGCATTTGTGACAGTGGCGCGGGACGGGGACTCCGGCTTCCAACAGTTGTGGGCCCCAAGTCAACTAAGAGCAATACCTTGTGCAAAGTTAATGCGTTTCCTTACCTGGGGGTCCTATTTGATGCTAACATTTGTTGGAAACCTCTGGTGGAGGCAAAAAGAGCTGAGTTTCTCAGATCCACGGGGCAGTTTTTAATTTTGCACAGAAGATTGGCTCTAGGGTGCCGAGGGACCTGTTAAAAATGTATCAGGCTAAGTGCATCTCCCAGCTATGATACGGTAGTGAGGTATAGGGGTATGCCAAGCTGGACCACATCCAATCAGCCGAAAATAATTTTCTTTGCAGATTGGTACAGGTTCCACACTCTACTCCAGCTTTCTCTGTACAGGCAGAGCTTGGGCTTGTCCACGTGTCTGATTTGATATCCCTTAGTACTCTCCTGTGTTGGATTAAGATGTGGAGCAGGGCGGAACTGTCGCCAAATCGAATGATTTTAGCTGATTGTTTGGCTCTTGATCGGTCGCACAAAATATCTTGGGTAGCCCATGTTAAAGCAGCCTTTAACCGCATTGGTAGGTCAGATATTTTTGATGATCCCTCCTCTCTCAGAGCAGGAGCTAGGGTGTGTCAAAAGGTTGTTCTTGGAACATTCACACCTAGAGAGAGAGCACCTAGAGCTTCAGAAATCTTCAGCTCGGGGTCACATGCTGCTAAAAACTGTGCAGGGGTTGGAGCCGTATCTCAAAAAGGTCCGCTCACAGCACAATAGGTTTCTACTGGCCAGATTCAGGTTCAACCAATTGCACCATTTTTTTGGGCATCCCCTTCTGGGTGGGTATGGACTGAGGCAAGGGAACCCTGCGGCTGCGACAATATGTCTCCGCAGGATATGTTGCATTTTACCATGTTCTGTTCTTATTATAACTGGCCAAGGAAGCAATTTTTAATCTCTTTGTTGAAATCCCTGAATTTTAATCACATTAGGCCAGCCTTGATGTATCTACAGATTCTTCCAACAGATCATGTTATCCTTACAGTCCTATCCTTTTTAAGAGCAGCCAGGGTGTCTAGAAGATCGAGATCTGATTAATTGCCCCATTATTCACTATTTGTTATGTAATTTTATCTGTATTTTTATTGTCTCTGAATTCTGATAGCGAAGTTTTAGTTTTGTACTTTTTTCCTTCACAGTGATTGCATCGCTCTAATCAAGATTCTACGATGTCCTCGCTCTAATCAAGATTCTACGATGTCCATAATGCCTCAAAATTAGATGCCATATCGACCTGAGTTCTTCATTGAGCCATTGAAATCTCTGTTTACATAGAGTGGTCTTGTAATGTATCTGCACTTTATGAAGGATAGCTAATGCAGCTGGGCACAGTTTCTCTTTAGTTTTAATGGATTTTACTTGCATTTTTATTAGCTTGCATTCATAGAGGATGTGATTGTATCATACTACAATGGATTATGCATTTTATATATATATATTTTTTTTTCAGATTTATATAGCGCGAACTCGACCCGACGGTATTGGAGCGCTTTACATAAGCACCAGTTACGTAACACAAGGACACATTCATTTTTTTGGTAGGCACGGGGAGATTAAGTGATTTACCCAGAATCACAGGATGTGGAGTCGACCCTGATGTTCGAACCTTGGTTTCTCAGCTCCAAGGTCGGCAGTCTAGCCGTGAGCCACATCCTCTCCCTATATGATCCTCTATATGATGTTTATGTGTGAGGTTTTATGGTCAAAATTGACTGAATAAACATATTTATATATGAAAATATATATACCCAGTCATAATATTTATAACAGTCTTAGAGCCTGATTTTGAGTTTGGCGGATGGAGTAGTATCTGTCAGGATAGCAGAGGACATTACCTCTGTCATTGCAAATGTACTCTGTCTGCTAAAGTTAGAGATGACGCCAGCTCTGTGATCATATCTGCACATTGAACGGAACCACTGTCAATGAGGTTCCTGTCAGCATACTAAACTTTTAGCATATGGCCACCATTGGCTTTGATGTCCATTTACCAATCTTTTTACATTTTTTATTTTTCAAATCAAACTCCAAAATTGGGAGTTTGTTTTTGAAAAACAGAGGACAAATGACCCAGCACCCTGGATATTTTCTCCCAGGATGTGGGGGTTGTTGGACTTGGCCCTTTTTGCTGGGTTATCCCCAAACTTTTTGCTTCTTCCTCCTATTTTTTCCTGACCTGTGTTTGTTGGTTTTAGGACTCTGGGCACTTTACCACTGCTGATCAGTGCTAAAGTGCATATGCTTTCTGTGTAAATTGTTATTATGATTGGTTCTCCCTGATTGGCATATTTGATTTACTAGTAGGTCCCTAGTAAAGTGCACTAAGTGTGCCAGGGCTGGTAAACCAAATGCTACTAGTGGGCCTGCAGCACTGATTGTGCCACCCACATGAGTAGCCCTGCCACTGCAGTGCCTGTGCGCAGTTTGCTAACTCCAATGTCGACTTTTCAAGTGCACCCACTTGCCAGGCCCTAACCTCCCCTTTTCATACATATCAGTCACCCCTAAGGTAGGCCTAAGGTACCCCTGTGGGCAGGGTGCGGTGTATGTGAAAGGCAGGACATGCCTTGATGTGTGTGGCATATCCTGATAGTGAAATACTGCCAATTTCGTTTTTCACTATTGTAAGACTATCTATCCCCATAGGAAAGCATGGGAGTTAATTTATAACATCTTATAAATATAACTTACCATTGGGACCAGATAGGAAAATAAAGTTTAGTAAGCCTGAACTCAGGATCTAAAGATGCATCTTTTAGGAAAGGTGATTTTTACATTCTGAGTTTGAAAATACCACTTTTAGAAAGTGGCCATTTTCTTGTTCAACCATCCTGTGTGCCTCTGCCTGTTTGTGGATTGACTGTCTGGCTTTGGAGTGACACGGGCTGGGGAGGTGCAGAGGCTCCAGGAGTCTGGATGAGTCAGCACTAGGTTGAATAGGCCTGATCTGCATTTGGAGTGGTGGGAGGAGTAGCACCTGTACCTTAATAGGGCTGTGCCTGCCTTCCACAATGCTGGCTCTGCCCCCCTGTGGTGTGTCTGGAGCCAAGGCTCACACTGACAATGGATGTTGTTGTGCACTTGCAAAGTGCCCCCCAGAACTGGTTTGAACTGGGCTCAGAGCCCCTTGCACAAAGAGAACAAAGACATTTTGGGGTATAAGAATCAGACCCAAAACCCCAGAATTTTAGACTACTTCTGGAATCAAGAGGAACCTTTGCCAAGGAGAAGAGCTGGAGAAACTGAGGAGAAGTACTGCCCTTGTAGTGTGTCTGGGGTTGGCCTGCAGTTGCTGTTTCTGCCAAGGAAAGGAGAAGGACTTTGCTGTGTGCTGTGTCCCCTGCTTGAGGAAAGTCTCCAAGGGCTTGAGTAGAGCTTGCCTCCTGTTTTAAAGTCTCAGGAACACAAAGACTTCACCCCCAGCTCCCCTGAACTTCCTTGCTGGGAGTTCTGACCTGCCAGGAGTGCCTGTGGCTGTGTGTGGCCTCTGGAGGTTGTTTCTGCTGCTGGGAGCTGGAAAGCAATGCAACAAACAAGGAAGTCGACGCATCGCTCTTCTGGCGCCATTTTTCCGACGCAACACCGTGGTGCGAGAAGAATCTCCCGCACCGCTGCGCAGCTGCTGAAACCGACGCAGCGCCTTTCGCCGCTGCAAGAATCGACGAATCTTGGGATCGCGGCTGAAAAGATTGACGCAGCGCCGCTCGCAGCCGCCGCATCGTTCGCTGACACATCCTGGATTTCCATGCATCGTCCCTGTGCTGTAAGTTTTCCCCGATGCATCACCCGCGGATCGGAGCCGTCTCAGAACCGACGCATCGCTTCCCCCTACAGACCGGACCCGACGCATCGCTCCCCTGTCTACAGCGGAACTGTCGCATCGCATCCACGAAGGTCTCAGCAACGACTAATCTCTTTGTTTTTCGACGCTTCTCATCGCTGCGGCTGTTTGGCTTTGTGAACTTTGTCGCAACAACAGGTACTTTGCAAGAAATCACGCATCCATAGTTTTCTATGGACTCAGTTGCTAAAACCTGTTGAAAGTCATTTTTCTTAATACTTGTATGTTGGATTTTTGTCGTTTTGGTCTTGTTAAGTTTAGATAAAGATACTTTACTTTTCTAAACCGGTGTGGTGTCCATTTGTGGTGTTATCACTGTGTTACTGTGAGTGTTAGTACAAATACTTTACACATTGCCTTTGGGATAAGCCTGTCTGCTCGTGCCAAGCTACCAAGGGGGTGAGCAGGGGTTATCTAGATTGTGTACCCCCTACCCTGACTAGAAGCAAGGGTTCCTATTTGGACAAAGGTACCTACCTCTGCCAACTAGAGACCCCCATTTCTAACAGGGGTCAATATTGTTTTTTTCCTGTGAAGAAAGGCATCACACTATCCACGTCAGATGAAGTAATGTCCTTCCTTAGACAGCCCCTACTGTTTGGAGCAACTAGAAGAAGTATTCCATTGTTGGAGCCAACGAGGGCTCCACTGACGCAATACTAAAGGTCCATCCATCTCTAAATGAGGCAGGTGAATCAAGGGTTTGGCGGGTAGTCATTGGAAATCAAAACTTCCCTATCTTCCTCTTATTTATACGTTGCTATTTAAAAGATTGCATGAAAGAGGGCAACTATCCAATTCATTTGATGGACAACCAAAGATGGTAGATAATCCGTATATGATGTGCATGCCCTGTGCACATATGCTTACACCACCATACATGTGTGCATGCATAAATGTGGATTTCAAATTACAGACCATGATATCTTTATTTGGGAGCCAGTACCAACCCTTTTTAGTTATATTTTGGGGTGATACTTAAGTTGCTACATGTCGGGCAATGCTGCTCTAGCCATTACCCAGTGACTGTTTTCAGGTAGTGAATGTTTCCATGTACCTTTACACCCAGCGTTCACTCTCATTTTAACATACAGAATCGTTCCCACTCCTAGCTGTAAACGCAGATTTTAATTTCTTATGTTTAAGATAACCCCTCTGCCATGCTACAGCGATTCAAACCAAAACAGTAAGATGCATTGGCATGAGAGAATACATTTTCTTGATCTACAGTGAATACGTACTTATGTACTATAAAATGTATTCTTGAACACTGCATCTTGAGTAATACCAGAGGTAGAAAACATACCGATTCTCACACTAAAAGGGAAAAAAACACAAAAAAGAGAGAAACCCCACAAAAGGCATAGATTAAAAGCCCCTGAAATAATTCAAAAAAACGAAATCCATTCAAATGCTGCAGATGAATACACATTACTCTTTCTTAAGGCCAATGAGAAAATCACATTTTGCAAGCACTGTGCGAAGTGTCTATGCATTCGAAGAATGTTCTTTGCATCGCATGAGTTTTCTGAAGGCTAGCTTAAAGTCGTCATTAAAGCTTGTATACAGCAGCGGGTTGATAAGAGAGTTGACATAACCGAGCCATGTCAAGAAGTTTGCCACTTCGTCTGACACAGTGCAAAGCGTAAGGCCTACAACAAGTTCTTTAATGAAAAATGGCAGCCAACTCAAGATGAAAGCCCCCAGAATAAGTCCAAGGATCTTGGCTGCCTTGCGCTCTCTTGAGCTGGAGATCTGCTGTTGGCGGTCCCCAGTAGGATCCATGTCATTGTCATAAGGTGGAATCCTCACCGAAACATTTATCTTCTCAAATTCTGTGGTAGGGTCTGACGTAGAGAATTCCGACACACAGAATGTATGTGTCAGCTTGCAGTGAGCAAAGGAGTTGTGGCTGTCGGTGCTACGGTTGCTCAGGTGTCGACTTGAGCCACGTTTTTGGTACAGGCTCTTGGCAGCGTGGTATATCCTATAATAGACAATGAGTATCAAGGTCAAGGGTATGTAAAAAGCCCCAAAAGTGGAGTAAATTGTGTAGACTACATGGTCATGCTTTATGACACATTCACTGGGAATACTAGTGTTGTAGTGGTTTCTCCAAAAGAAGGGTGGCATTGAGATGAAGATCGATATCGCCCACACTGTGAGTATCATAATTCCAGCCCTTTTTGGTGTCCTTTTTCGAGCATATTCAATAGCGTCCGTGATAGCCCAGTATCGATCAAGTGCAATGACGCAAAGGTGAAGAATGGAACAGGTGCAGCAGGTCATGTCAATACTAAGCCATATTTCGCAGATGATATATCCCAGAGCCCAAGTATCCATTACAATGTATGAGATGCTCAGGGGCATCACCAAAATGGCCACAAGAAAATCTGTAACCGCCAGAGAGCATATAAGGTAATTCGCGGGCTGGTGCAGTTTCTTGGTGGTACAGATTGCCAAAATAACAGCAAAGTTTAGAAGAGTTGTCAGAATGGTTATTAATGCTAATGTCAGGGAAATGAGAAGCTTTTCAGTTACTGTTTTGGACTTGACTGTCATGATGTATTCAGTTGAGCAGTTTGTGAAATTCATTTTAGATATTTATCCCAGAGGTTAGGTACCCGGGTTCATGTTCTTCCGATATAAATAGTTCTCAGGTGCAGAGCTCCTCGAATTGGCTTCTTCACAGGACCTTCTGGAGACATCTTCTTCTATCTTCATGCATGGTCAATCTAGAAAACATAGTTTTAAAGGTAAGTTCATTTATAAGAAAAGAAGTAATTATTTAGTCTGTGGCAAAAGGCTAAAATATGCTATATTTCAACTAAATTATAACTTCTAGAGGTTGACAGAAACCATAAAGTTCAAATCATTGTCCAACAACAGCCCCTGCTGTGGTTTTCTGTGTTTAGAAACAACAAGAATTAAATTTGAATTCTATGATGGAGACGTCAGAATTGTCAGGAGCTCCCCCTGTAGTTACCTTAAACTGTCCAAGGCTGAGGGTACTTCCAAGATACTGGTGGGCACCACGGTTATAGGATCCAACCCCACTCAATGTCAATAACCATGTATACTGTCTTATGCTGGTTCCCAATGCTGGCCCTGGAAAGACAGGACCAGTAGTTTCTGAGCCTCTGCTTTATAGCGTGGCCTAATAGTAAACTGTTCCTCCACCTAATTACCTGACTTCACCTCTTTAGGACCCAAAACCTCTCCCTCACTCTATGTGCCCTATTAAGCTGTGCCCTCTATTATTTGGTGACACCTTCTCTCCATGAGGTGAACAGCAGCATCCACAGATCGGAAGAGAAGATTTCCTATAGCTTTAGGGGGGATAGAGCTCTTCTTAGCCGCTCATTGATGCAGAATCCCTTCATGGTTACTGGAATTGTTCACTCTACATATTAACAACTAAGGCCCTCATTACGAGTTACCTTTTAATTCCTATGGGGCTGGTAAAAGCAGCTATATATTTTCACATGGAGATTTCAGATACTTTCAGCAGCCGAAATCTCTCTGTGAAAATCCAGGGAAAATGAGAAATTACTGGGGAAATCAGTCCCGAAATTAGATTTGCTTGGTAATTTCGCATTTTTAAGGGGATCTTCAGGGTTCAAATTGTAATGGCCCAGATTTTGTCCACCCTTGGAGTTACCGATATCAATATCTCTAGGCTACTCATACTGCGAGGCTAGGCATGATGGCTACAAAGCTGAACCATCTTTCATGCAGATCTAGTCTGCTGCACATTCCAGGTTCATACCGACAAAATTAAGAGTCAATCAGAAAGAAGATATCATATTGACCTTCTCAGCTTGTTTCCAGAAATACTTACAATACACATTCATGATCTGGGTAGCTCAGTCATTTTTATAATCTTGTTTTTTTACGTGGATAAATACACAGCTTCCAACTGTAAATAAAAGCAACAAGGGAGAGTGTCTTTAACGGCGGGTAGAGCCCGCTACAGAGGGCTCTAAGGCTATTAGAACATTCCGCCCCTAGAGGGCAGAATGTTCAAATTTGTAAAACAAAGGCTTCATGGAGCCCAAGGGGGTTGAAATCCCCTTGTGCTCCGTGAGGCCTTTGTTCACAGAAACAGCTGTGAACAAACATTGGATTGCTGATGTACCGGGCTTCTACCAGTCATTAGAAGCCCAGAGCACTCCATTGTCTTCAATGGAGCGCTCAACATTCCAATGTTCTAATAAAATGTAAGGCTCAACTCCCAAACATACGAACCGCACGGCCTTCCTCTTCTCACAGCTGGATAGCAAGGTGACCATTTTCAACGTTTTATACTGTATTTATGATTGTTCTCTATATAACATACGCAAGATGTTTTAGGTGATATGCCTAAAAAGTCTCTATTGAAAGGATTGTCAATAATTTAATTTTATAACTGATGCCTAATCAAACTGCAGTTTTCAAATTATTGTAGTGAATGATGTCACAGTATTGTACATAGGAAAACCTTGTAAAAAGACAGCGAGCAGTTACTCCTATAAGAAGAAGAAGAAGATAGAAACAGTGAGCAACAACACAGACAGACATCCTGCTCCATCTACTATGATATGAAAAGCCTGGTAAAGGAGTAATCAATAATCATTCACTCTTCTACCCAGCCCTTGAGAAGGAAAAATTAACACAGTCATTCATTTAATCACTGCCAGTGCGATCTGATGCTCATAATACACCAGTCATACTACCTTTGGCGAGAGGCTCAAACAAAAGAAATATTCATTCCAAAGACATCTTTGCTTGAGCTGTGAGATACCATTGATCCCTTCTAAGGGACAAATGCTTTAGCTTTTAGAGCACGATGGTTGAATTTTCAATCTTTTAGTGATATTGACACCTGCTATTACTAAATACACTCTTAGGGGCCGATCACGATGGCGGGCGGATCGCCCCCGCCGGGCCGGCGGGTAGTCACCGCCGGCCCGGCGGGGGCGATCCGCCCGCCATCCACCTGAATATTCCCACCTCCAAATCAGGATGGCGGTGGGAATGGGAATGGTACCGTGGCGGACGGAAATACCGTCCGCCGTGGTCCCGCAAGGTGGTCCTTTTCAGCCCGCCTTGCGGGACACGGTACAATGGGCCAATGGCCGCGGTGCCGTGCAGGCACCGCCGTGGGCATCACGATGCCTGTCTTCTGCGGCGGAGATCCCGCCGCAAGAAGACAGGCTGAGAATGCCTTCGGGGGCCCGTTGCGGGCCCCCAGAGTGTTGGGGGGGTGGGGGGTGCACATGGGGGGTACATGGTACCCCCCTGCATCTGCATGTACAAGGTGGCAGGCACCGCACGGTGCCTGCCACGTTGTACATGCAGATGCACAACATGTATTTTTACATAGCGGCGGGTGCTGCTTGCAGCACCGCCCGCCGCAATGTAAAAATACGGGATGCGCCCGCCAGTGTGGCGGGCGCATCCTAATTCGCATAGCGGGACCGCCGCACCTATGGCGGGCGGTCCCTTTTGCCACTGCGATGGCGGGCGGACATCGTAATCGACCCCTTAGACTCTTAAGTAGGGAGCAGGGAGGGGGGCATCTATTCAAGAAGTGCAGGCCTCACAGAGTGTTCAGTAATCTAGAGTCTGACTACCAATGACCTTAGACAGTCCATGAGACCGAAAATCTAAGGGAGTAGACGTCTTAGTTTAACCAATAATCTTAATTATGGAATTCGAAGTGTTTTTAGTCAGATTTTGGTGTATAGAACATGATAAGAGCAATTAACTATACCTTCTATATCTTTTCCTTGACTGAAGAAATTATCTGCGGGTCATCTTCTTGTGGGTCATCTTCTTGGAATGGCGTGACTTTACACTGCTGTTGATTTGTTTTCCCATGGCGAGATTTTCAATAAATAGTAAAGCTGAGAGTCCTGCTGTTTTAATCAGGGTAAGGGCATTATGTAGAATGGAGAGGAGGCATGACCAACATGCACTCACTGGGTTAATGAGTCCCGTATTAACACACAACCCCTTGGGATTATCCAAGGGAGGGAACGGAGAGGCTACGGGGTGTTCAGGGTGAGCTGGCCTCCAAACCTATCATGCACACACAAAAGAAGCTACCCTGAAAAAATGGTTGTTAACAAAATGTAACCATATCCTTACAAAGCACTAAGGGGCCGATTCCGATCTCGGCCGGTAGGGTTCCGAATCGGATTTGGCATAACCGGATCCGATTCGGAGCCCTATTTCCCGACCGATTCGTACACGCGTCCGGACGAGCGAGTACGATGCGAAATCGCCGACCGACTCGTTCGGGCGTCCCAACCGCTCCGACCGACTCGTTCCCGGGTCTAACCGCACCGACCGACTCGCTCGGACACGACTCGCACCGCGCAATGGAGACGTTCCCCGGCCGGGTAAGTACGATGCGCGCCGCGAGCAGTCCGACCGACACGCGCCGTCCGGCTCGAAAGAGCAGTCGGAGCCGTACTTCGGGGGTCCGTGTCGGACCCCCCTGTACGCGTAGCCGCGCGAGTCGCACACAGGGGGGACCCATGGGTCCCCCCTACCTGTGCATGTACGGCGTGAGTCGCTTCGCCGTGTACCCGCTGTAGGGGGCGCCCTTGTTTGTCTCGCACCCATTGAGGCAATGGGAGCTTGCGTACGCGTTGTACGACCGGCTCCCATTGACTTCAATGGGAGTCTGACCGACTCGAGTACGATAGCATACGGACGCATCGTACTCGTTCGGTCGGGCTGCATGGGTCCGATTAGGTCGGAAATCTCTCCGGGTCCGGCTCGGTCGGAGAGATTTCCGGCCCGAATCGGAATCGGCCCCTAAGTCAGTAAAGTGCTGGGCATCACAAAAAATGTCAAGGACTGTCCCCACACACCACCAGGTATCAGGCTTCATCATTGGCAGTCCTCGCTCTCTAAAAATCACGCTTGATAGAGAGCGGGCCTTCACCTGGAGACAGGGAGGCACTTCTAATGATCGAAGTTGGGGCCCGTGAATAAGTGATTTAAAAAACCAATGTAATAACCCAAATACATTTATTTGCTGGGTAATTCTTGGTGTTAAATACTAAAATGTGGGGATTGGGGGAACTATTACCCCATCACCACCTTTATCATTGTCATGTTTCTGCCAATGGCCCAAGTGGGTCCGTGGCATTCATCAGGACGAAAATAGGGCTCCTATGTTACCAATACGGTTCAGATGTTACAGCTAGGTTAGGGTGACCTGTGTCATCCTCTCCCTGAACTGGAGTTCCTTATACCTGTAAAACAAACATACGTTTTTTGGTAGAATGGGGGTACAAAACAATGGCCTCAACCCCTCTTTGCCTTCAAGAGGAACACGAGTATTCAGGACGAACTGTTCATGCTAGAACACTACCCTTGCACATCCAAACTCAAACAACGTTATGGGACAACCAGCGGCTGGTTGGCCATTACCCATGTGGTATTTGCGTAGCTTGCCAATATACCAAGACTACAAAAGAAGTTGACATCAAGACTGGGAAACCATGGATTCTGAAGGACTTCACAAACTGCAACAGTGTCTCATCACCTGCCCTTGCGGCCTCCTCTACGTGGGTATGACCACCAGGAAAATTAAGACGTGAATCAATGAACATAGAAGCATGATCAGGTGCAAGAAGAGTAACACCAAACTTACGTGCCACTATTTGGAAAAAGGCCACAGAAAAGTAGATTTAAAATGGGTAGTCTTGGAGAAGATCAATACAAACTGTCCAAATGTCCAGAAAATACTTCACACCCGTGAACAGCGAGGGGTGTACTGCCTAAGAACATGGGAGTCTGGACTTAACGACGACATCCCGTGGATAAAGATCGGACAATGAGTAACACCTCTGGTTGTCCTTTCGAGCAATAGGGATATACTGACACTTGTATAAAAAGAAGGAAAACCATCAGAAAACAGTGGTGCATATGGAAGACCAAAAAGAAACGAGGTTTTTAATGTAACTATAGCACCATTAGTGCTTTTATGAACCCACATGTGATTATCCTCCTTTCACACAGAAAAGAACAGCCTCTACTCCCACGTCCTCCCTGCCTCTTCCAGCGCCTTTTCCCTCATCTTAGCTAAGACATTCACTTAATAAAGGCCCAGCGTCTATCAGAGTATGGGTATGAGTAAGCCCACAAGCAAAAACTGGTGTACACAATTAGATGTTTTTGTTAGCTCAATTTTTATTCCTGTAACCTCTTTCCATCACTCTACACACATAGAGTATACAGAGAACAGGTAGAGACCCATATTTACGACTCATTATTATGAGTTTTTATCAAATAACAAACCTTGTAATTAATTAGAAAATCTAGCACTATTTGATCAGGTGCTGGTGTTTTAAGAAATGCGTTTGCAAGGTTTTCCAAATAGCAACTGAGTACAGATACCTCGCATTAATATTGACACAAGCCTTGATCCGAGCCTTGTCAATTACTATAGGCACACCCCCGGGCGTACCACGTCACCACACGGCCGCCGGGGTTATAGTTTTAGGTCATGATGCAGCGCATGCCGGTTCAAGGCTGGAGATGCCAGCCGTCTTGATCCCTCCTGGGGTGCCGCGTCATCATGCTGTCATGTAGTTCCTATAGTACCCCTGCAGGACCTGCGCGTTTGGATAACATAAACTGTGGGCTTGGTGACCGACTGGCTCTGTGCACCCCCACCGCGTATGTTAGCCTGATTTGCATTAGCTAGCTCACAGTGCCACTAGAATCTCCTCTTATCGGGGAGAGATTAGTTCCTGGCAACCTTAGATCATGACAACCCTGATCCCTCAGAATCGTGGAAACAATGTACTACTTTTTGCTCAGTCACTCGTGCTTACTTTTTCGGTTTGTCTCAGAGATTTACACAGAATAAATAGTCTGGGCGTTTCAATAAGTATTTATTGAACAGTTGTTATTCTAGTGTAGAATATATGTGCTGCAACAACCAGCAGACAATAGCAGAGATATATTATCAGCAGTACGATAAAAGTGAAAGGATAGTACAGTTCTACCATATTGCAATAATAATGGTTACATACATGAATATATAAAATGCATTATAAAAGTGTGCATACTCCTACAATGCCTAACTAGATGTACCTAAGTGTACCTAGCATGTGGGTAGGTCTAAAAGCCTAAGAGCCAAGAATCCCTCTAGGATTTAGTCGAACCCCATTACCTGAATAGAGAGAGTGTGGGACCCCGTCCTGGTCTCGAGTTGGACCTCCCGCAAGGGCTGTGTTAGACCGCTGTCAGCTGGAGCGACTGCATGCAGGAGCCTCAGCGTCTCTGGTCAGTGTGTCGGCATGGAAGTCTCGGTTCCCTCTGTCTTACCGGGGCAAGATGTGGTGTATTTATACCCTAAAGTGTCTCGTCCCTTAGTATGGTTTGTATTGGTCTTTGTTGGACATGAGGAAGACGTCAGGGGTGAACTTTGTACATACATATTATGCAGGAGATGTAGCTGGTGAATGCTCATGCATAATTTATGAGTACATTGTAGGCCTGTGTTCGGGACAAACCCTTCAGTGTTCAAACCACAGACTAGATAACATTCAACCCTCAGAGTTTGTTGTGTACTGTAGGGAACTAATGTAAGTGAAAGATCATGCCTATATTAGGGCACAGGAGATCATGACTATACTAGGGCATAGACGATTATGACCATAATAGGGCATATACGATTATGACCATAATAGGGCATATACGATTATGACCATATACGGTATATATGAACGTGTCTATATCAGGGCCTCTATATGAAACATAACAATGCAGCCCCCAGGCATGAGGAACGAGACGCCAGAAACAAAATCACCGCAGGTGATAGCAATGGTTGACTGCCAGTGATTCTGCTGCTTATTTTCCATCTGGAGCACAGTGTCATTACATAGTCCCCAGGCCTTACAATTGGAGCGTGGTATTTACTGCACCAACGGATCCCGTCCCCAGGTGTTTTACTTTGATGACGCTGCCTCCAGGCAGCAGCGCGGATCTGGGATCTTATTTCCGGTGGCCATCTGAAATTGCGCACAGATGCTACTGGTTGGCTAATTGAGTTATTAATACACCCCTATATAAATGCAGGCTTTCACTCCACTCTGACATCATTGGGGAAGAAGAGTGTACATCTCTAGGAGCACGGCGAGGGATGCACCTTGAGGCAGTAAGAGTATGAGTGGGAGTATGTTTGGAAACTGGTCCATCTTATTTTGGAATGCTCAGTTGGGATGCTGATTGGATTATATTAGTTATTATGCACTTCTTTTAATCACCATCTTTACCTTCCATAGAGTGTGATTACAGGGGTCCCTTTACCCTCTTCCCATGTGGCAATTAGGACCCTATTTTGGGGTAAGAATGTGAGCTGGTCTCACAAAACGAATGAAATTCATTTTCGCTTTTTGGCAATATGTTCCACGGTTGCAGTGTCACGTGTTTTCACACTCACATGCATTTTTGGCATATGCATGGTGTGTATGTTTCCTATTCCTTCTCTACATAACTACGCATTCTACTGAAAAACTTATGTTTGTTTTACAGGTATAAGGAACTCCAGTTCAGGTAGAGGATGACACAGGTCACCATAACTAGTGGTAACATTTGAACCGTATTGGTAAGATAGGAGCCCCATTTTCGTCCTGATAAATGCCACAGACCCACTTGGGTCACTGGCAGAAACATGTCAACGATAAAGGTAGTGATGGGGTAATAGTTCCCCCAATCCCCACATTTTTGTTTTTAACACCAAGTAGTACCCAGCAAATAAATGTATTTGGGTTATTACATTGGTTTTTAAAATCACTTATTCACGGGCCCCCACTTCGATCATTAGAAGTGCCTCCCTGTCTCCAGCTGTAGGCTAGCTCTCTATCAAACATGGTTTTTAGAGAGCGAGGACTGCCAATGATGAAGAATGACACCTGGTGTTGTGTGAGGGAATCAATGACTAAATATCGAAGGTCACAATATCGACCTACAAAAATATTGCAGCAAAAATATCGAAGACAAGAATATCGACATCCTATCTACATTAAGGTAAGTACAAAAATATCGAGAAAAAACATATCGATGTCAAAAAATCGTTGTTAAAAATATCGTTTTTAATTTAAGTTAAAAAAATATTGTCAAATAAAGTAAATAATACATATAATTAAAAGAAACAGTTAAAAATGTTTTAAAATGCTTAAAAATTATAAGTAATATATATAATTTAAAAATACATTAAACATATACATATAATATATAATATATATATACTTACTTATTAATATGTTTTAATATTTATTTTAATAACTTATAAATTGTTTATTTTTTACGAATTATAAATACCTCTATACACATAAAACAATAATATACATAAAAATTAAATAAATATATGTAACAAAATAAAAAAATTAAATTATTTTAAATCTTTTTAAAAATAATTATACAGTACATTAGCTAAACAAATACAAAACATTAGATAGCGGAGGAAATAAATTTAGGATTCCAACTGCAGTAACAGCAACAGTACGAAAAGTGTTGGATAGCGGAGGGGTAAAAATTACTATTCCCACTCCAGTGAGTGCAACAGTAGGGAAAGTGTTGGATAGCGTAGGGGTTAAAATTACTATTCCCACTCCAGTGAGTGCAACAGTAGGGAAAGTGTTGGATAGCATAGGGGTAAAAATTACTATTCCCACTCCAGTGAGTGCAACAGTAGGGAAAGTGTTGGATAGCGGAGGGGTAAAAATTACTATTCCCACTCCAGTGAGTGCAACAGTAGGGAAAGTGTTGGATAGCGGAGGGGTAAAAATTACTATTCCCACTCCAGTGAGTGCAACAGTAGGGAGAGTGTTGGATAGCGGAGGGGTAAAAATTACTATTCCCACTCCAGTGAGTGCAACAGTAGGGAAAGTGTTGGATAGCGGAGGGGTAAAAATTACTATTCCCACTCCAGTGAGTGCAACAGTAGGGAAAGTGTTGGATAGCGGAGGGGTAAAAATTACTATTAGAAACAAAAAAACAGTCCCTAATGTGGTTGTCCGGATCATGTGTTGTATCAAAAAACTCCAGTAGCATAACTCATTACATATATACACATTCAATCAATACACAATCCACACCAATAAAATAAGTAAAATTCAAGATATCCAATTTATTCAAAATCGTTATTTAAAATTTTTGTTAAAAACATTTCATGAATTGAATGTACAAAGCATAAAAACATAATGTTAAATATAATAATCAATGTCAAGGTGCAAAGTCTTAACAAAAACTACACAAAAAAGTCGACGCAGCGTTTCGGTGTATCTTGATGCAAACACCTTCTTCAGGACAGAGTTTTCTGAAACAATTTTTAACAGTATATTAATATTTTATATATACTTTTGTTGACATTTCAATAACAATTTACAATACTATACTAACAGACAATCATGGACAAATTACACTATATTAACACATAATTTTTACTCCCAGATTTTACTTTCTCATGTGTATCTCAAAATATTTTTGACAGCTTAATGTCATAACCGTTTTTGGTACCACACATAGTCCGAACACTTAAAAATCAAAATCAAAATCAAAATAAACACATACCTAACTAGAGCTAGGCGATTCCTTGATGCTTAACTAGGCATAAAGCCTTCGTCGTGATATAATTGAACTGGAAGGATACCTATAATTCAAACACAGTATCATTTAACAAGGTATTTATTCAAAAACGTGGCAAAGTTAGGTCAAAGGTTAAGTCAAAATATATAATTTTTACGACTAAACGCATACCTTTTTATATGGTATTCATAATTAATAGTTGCGTTGTGTGGAGCCACCGATGAATAGAAAAAATTATATTTTCTTAGACCTTTATTGAAACAGATACAAAAGCTATAAGACTTATCCGTTTCATTAGGCAGTGTTAATAATGCTTCAAGATAATATATATATCACTTAGGCTTACCAGCGATAGTTGATCAACAACAGTATCAGATAAAAATACCACTGATTGTCTTTAATCCGAATTTTTAAAATTAGACGGAGAAAGAACTGAAAGAGAAAGGTAGTTCCAAAAAACAACATGTTAGGGTCATGATAGGGCTATTTATGTCATCTCAATATTGGCCACATTCTTCTATAAGTAACTTAGTGTACCTGATAGTGTTGCTATTTATCTTCTTCGCGGTTTGGAGGATAAACTCTGCAAACAACAACAGACAATAATATGTTTTAATCTTATGGCAATATTCCTCCTGTACCATATTATGTTGTGGGACAAATGCCTCATATCAATCCTTTGTTTATCAGTGACTACGTTTTCTAAACGGCGCCGGATATCGGGCTCGATGTATTGGTTTACGCACTTGTATGAATTTTTATTTTTCCTAATTAGTGGTGATTGCGAGGCTATGAACTAAAAGCAATCACCACGAAAATTTTTCACAACGGACTTAATTCATATCAAGTTAAGTGTTCTTCAACAGAATCAGACATCAAACTATATGTCTGAAATGTTGCTCGTTCCTCCTAAATCCGAATGCTAAACTAAGTATATTGGTTTGTATGCATGTATCAATTCGAATGGTTCCTAATCGGTGCTAATGCTCAAATAATAATAACCCTACAAACAATCATCATGAGAGAATTCAATGCGAAAATTCAACACCGGGCTCAACTCAATAAATATTCATCTGCGGGACCAAACAACGGACTAACGTATCTGCAATATTCCGCGCTCCTACATAAAAACGGAGAAACTTCTTTCTCCTCAGCATAATCTATTTTCACATAATCATAATTCGTGCCAACTCATTAGAACAAACAGTCATAGGGTCTATCGTGCTACACGGGTCCAGGGTATCCTGCTCACTTTACCTCATGAAGTTCCTACGGCCTCCCTGCTCCGACATCAACGACTTCCGGGTTAGCATATTCAGAGACAGAACCCGAGGTGTGCTATTTATTTGCCTTGATCCGGTCACGTGGTGTGCCGCGCCTAAAGCAATTTCAATAATTCTTCAAATATACTAACTTAAAACACATATGTGTTTATTCAAAGAGACTTAATCGTTATTTGAAAGATAATGATAATAATACGATCGGCAATGGTTAGAAATAACAAACCAAACAACAAATGTTCGTTATTACGGTCACGTCGAATACTAAACGTGACATAGTCTCGATTATTTTAAATGCATAATATCAATCCTCAGAATAGAGGTTTCAGTAATATCAAGACCTAACATGAATATACTCGGCTCTAATATAGGGTTTATATCCCTATTCATTTCCCTGATGGTCAGGGCAAACAATTATGTATACAGCGGCCATCTTGGAATAGTGTTTATTAAGCAAAACCTATCGTTCACATCTCTATTGAGAATCAAAATACAAGCAACAGCCATATTAATGCAAAAGAATGATTCTTTTCTTATGTTTTCCATTTAATAAACACTCCATAATCACTGGTTGTTATCGCTACAGAAAAAATGGAGAAACGACAAAATGCCAAGCGACCTCACGGGCTCTTCGTGCTATTTCCATGAGAGCATAGTTCAGTAAAGATAGTATTTAAGGAATTTTATAGATTAGTTTATTACTATCAATAAAACAAAACTCCAGCACAATTATCGAACACATTTTCTCGATAGTCACGTAGAAATACTAGCAGATGTACAGTATACTCTCTATGGGTTATATTGTATGGGCCCTACAGCTGGCACCACTAAATGACTTTCTCCCAGTCTTCTTTACTATTCAGACCTTGTCTGAAAGTCTTAAATTTTGACATGAAAAATTGCTCGCGTCTCTTACGCTTAATCTCTATATTGCCTCCTCTTATATTCTCCTGGATGGCTTCCGTATTGCCGATTTATGCTCATTGAGCCTAATCCTAATCTCCCTAGAGGTTTCTCCAATGTAACCCAAACCGCATGGGCACGAAATAAAATAAATTAAGTTTTTTGTACGGCAATTCGCCATTGTTCTAAAAGTGTGAAGTACTTTATTGTGAGTCATATGCTGTCCTTTGATAATGGTATTACAATTCTGACAGGAACTACAGGGAAAAGTACCTGTGGGTAGTGGGGTCTTGGTTAAACTCATTTGTTTATTTTGATTTACATTCCTATAGGTCTGCACCAAACAATTTCTAATAGTTCTATTTCGGCGAAAAGAAAACATTGGTTTTACTAGTTTGGATGTACCCAAAGTGTCAATGAGATGCCAATTTCTATTAATGACAGATTAGGATTAGGCTCAATGAGCATAAATCGGCAATACGGACTAAAAAGAAAAATGCCCCATTAGTTGACCATTGGAATGAGAAAGGCCACACAGTTGACCATTTGCGTTGGTGTGTCATGGAAGCCATCCAGGAGAATATAAGAGGAGGCAATATAGAGATTAAGCGTAAGAGACGCGAGCAATTTTTCATGTCAAAATTTAAGACTTTCAGACAAGGTCTGAATAGTAAAGAAGACTGGGAGAAAGTCATTTAGTGGTGCCAGCTGTAGGGCCCATACAATATAACCCATAGAGAGTATACTGTACATCTGCTAGTATTTCTACGTGACTATCGAGAAAATGTGTTCGATAATTGTGCTGGAGTTTTGTTTTATTGATAGTAATAAACTAATCTATAAAATTCCTTAAATACTATCTTTACTGAACTATGCTCTCATGGAAATAGCACGAAGAGCCCGTGAGGTCGCTTGGCATTTTGTCGTTTCTCCATTTTTTCTGTAGCGATAACAACCAGTGATTATGGAGTGTTTATTAAATGGAAAACATAAGAAAAGAATCATTCTTTTGCATTAATATGGCTGTTGCTTGTATTTTGATTCTCAATAGAGATGTGAACGATAGGTTTTGCTTAATAAACACTATTCCAAGATGGCCGCTGTATACATAATTGTTTGCCCCGGACCATCAGGGAAATGAATAGGGATATAAACCCTATATTAGAGCCGAATATATTCATGTTAGGTCTTGATATTACTGAAACCTCTATTCTGAGGATTGATATTATGCATTTAAAATAATCGAGACTATGTCACGTTTGGTATTCGACGTGACCGTAATAACGAACATTTGTTGTTTGGTTTGTTATTTCTAACCATTGCCGATCGTATTATTATCGTTATCTTTCAAATAACGATTAAGTCTCTTTGAATAAACACATATGTGTTTTAAGTTAGTATATTTAAAGAATTATTGAAATTGCTTTAGGCGCGGCACACCACGTGACCGGATCAAGGCAAATAAATAGCACACCTCGGGTTCTGTCTCTGAATATGCTAACCCGGAAGTCGTTGATGTCGGAGCAGGGAGGCCGTAGGAACTTCATGAGGTAAAGTGAGCAGGATACCCTGGACGCGTGTAGCACGATAGACCCTATGACTGTTTGTTCTAATGAGTTGGCACGAATTATGATTATGTGAAAATAGATTATGCTGAGGAGAAAGAAGTTTCTCCGTTTTTATGTAGGAGCGCGGAATATTGCAGATACGTTAGTCCGTTGTTTGGTCCCGCAGATGAATATTTATTGAGTTGAGCCCGGTGTTGAATTTTCGCATTGAATTCTCTCATGATGATTGTTTGTAGGGTTATTATTATTTGAGCATTAGCACCGATTAGGAACCATTCGAATTGATACATGCATACAAACCAATATACTTAGTTTAGCATTCGGATTTAGGGAGGAACGAGCAACATTTCAGACATATAGTTTGATGTCTGATTCTGTTGAAGAACACTTAACTTGATATGAATTAAGTCCGTTGCGAACATTTTTCGTGGTGATTGCTTTTAGTTCGTAGCCTCGCAATCACCACTAATTAGGAAAAATAAAAATTCATACAAGTGCGTAAACCAATACATCGAGCCCGATATCCGGCGCCGTTTAGAAAAACGTAGTCACTGATAAACAAAGGATTGATATGAGGCATTTGTCCAACAACATAATATGGTACAGGAGGAATATTGCCATAAGATTAAAACATATTATTGTCTGTTGTTGTTTGCAGAGTTTATCCTCCAAACCGCGAAGAAGATAAATAGCAACACTATCAGGTACACTAAGTTACTTATAGAAGAATGTGGCCAATATTGAGATGACATAAATAGCCCTATCATGACCCTAACATGTTGTTTTTTGGAACTACCTTTCTCTTTCAGTTCTTTCTCCGTCTAATTTTAAAAAATTCGGATTAAAGACAATCAGTGGTATTTTTATCTGATACTGTTGTTGATCAACTATCGCTGGTAAGCCTAAGTGATATATATATTATCTTGAAGCATTATTAACACTGCCTAATGAAACGGATAAGTCTTATAGCTTTTGTATCTGTTTCAATAAAGGTCTAAGAAAATATAATTTTTTCTATTCATCGGTGGCTCCACACAACGCAACTATTAATTATGAATACCATATAAAAAGGTATGCGTTTAGTCGTAAAAATTATATATTTTGACTTAACCTTTTGACCTAACTTTGCCACGTTTTTGAATAAATACCTTGTTAAATGATACTGTGTTTGAATTATAGGTATCCTTCCAGTTCAATTATATCACGACGAAGGCTTTATGCCTAGTTAAGCATCAAGGAATCGCCTAGCTCTAGTTAGGTATGTGTTTATTTTGATTTTGATTTTGATTTTTAAGTGTTCGGACTATGTGTGGTACCAAAAACGGTTATGACATTAAGCTGTCAAAAATATTTTGAGATACACATGAGAAAGTAAAATCTGGGAGTAAAAATTATGTGTTAATATAGTGTAATTTGTCCATGATTGTCTGTTAGTATAGTATTGTAAATTGTTATTGAAATGTCAACAAAAGTATATATAAAATATTAATATACTGTTAAAAATTGTTTCAGAAAACTCTGTCCTGAAGAAGGTGTTTGCATCAAGATACACCGAAACGCTGCGTCGACTTTTTTGTGTAGTTTTCGTTAAGACTTTGCACCTTGACATTGATTATTATATTTAACATGATGTTTTTATGCTTTGTACATTCAATTCATGAAATGTTTTTAACAAAAATTTTAAATAACGATTTTGAATAAATTGGATATCTTGAATTTTACTTATTTTATTGGTGTGGATTGTGTATTGATTGAATGTGTATATATGTAATGAGTTATGCTACTGGAGTTTTTTGATACAACACATGATCCGGACAACCACATTAGGGACTGTTTTTTTGTTTCTTGTAGTTACCCCGTCCCTATTATCATACTTACAGGGTTTCTCCCTTTCTTGTGTCGTAAAAATTACTATTCCCACTCCAGTGAGTGCAACAGTAGGGAAAGTGTTGGATAGCGGAGGGGTAAAAATTACTATTCCCACTCCAGTGAGTGCAACAGTAGGGAAAGTGTTGGATAGCGTAGGGGTAAAAATTACTATTCCCACTCCAGTGAGTGCAACAGTAGGGAAAATGTAGGATCGCGTAGGGGTTAAATTAACATACTTATAAATAAAAAAAATTAAAAATAAATAACATATTAATAATTATTTAACAAAATAATTATTAATAAATACCTATTAAATTAAATTAATATTTACTTAAATAACATTAAATTACTTCCCACCCTATTCCCCTATAAACACACAACGCGCTACACATAAAAAAATAACACAATTAATTTAATTATCAATCAATTAATAAAAATTAATTACCAATTAATAATTAATTAACAATAAATTAATTAACAATAACAATAAATAAAAAATATTAATAAATTAATTATCATTAATATAATTGTTAATTAACCAATTAATAAAAACTAATTACAAATTAATAATTAATTAACAATAAATTAATAATCAATAACAATAAATATACACATATTAACTGATTAATTATATTTAAATTACTTCCCACCCTATTCCCCTATAAACCCACAACCTGCTACACATTAAAAATAACATAATTAATTTAATTACCAATTAATCAATGAAATAACATTAATTACCAATTAATAATTAATTTACAATAAATTAATTAACAATAACAATAAATAAAAATTAATAATAAATTAATTATAATTAATATAATTATAAATTAACCAATTAATATAAATTAATTACCAATTCATAATTAATTAACAATAAATTAACAATCAATAAAAATAAATAAAAACATATTATTTAATTAATTATCATTAAATTACTTCCCACCCTATTCCCCTATAAACCCACAACCCGCTCTAAAACGCAAAACTTCCTAAAACGCAAAATTTCCTTTAAAAAAAATTGCTATTTTCTAAACATTTAATACATATATTTAAAAATAATGAAAAAACTTTAAAAAAAAATTTAAACATACATATAAAATACATAACACTAAAAAAAAATCGATATTATTTACAACTATATTTTTGCTAACGATATTAATTACTTCGATATTACTTACTTCGATATTAATAAAATCGATATTACTTACCTTAAAGTCGATATTCTGGTCAACGATATTCTTGACTTCGATATTCTGTCCCTACGATATTAAAAACTCGATATTAGTGTAGGTAGATATTTAAAATTTGATATTTTGACTGCGCACCGTGTAAGGACAGTCCTTTACATTCTTTGAGATGCCCAGCACTTTACTGACTTAGTGGTTTGTAAGGATATGGTTACATTTTGTTAATGGCCATTTTTTCAGGGTAGCTTCTTTTGTGTGTGCTTAATGAGTTCCGTCCCATTAACAAGAGAGATGTCCGGTCATCATTTAGTTCTAGACATTCCCCCAGCCAGGATTGAGCAGGTCATTTCAGCTCTATTGCTTCTCCCCACATGCACCCCCACTATCCCCCCGTAGAAGGGGCACGTGAGGCACTTCTTTTGCTGTCGCCCTCCCTATGAACTGTGAATAACTTAAGGTTTCACGCTGAGGCAGAGATGAATCTGGGGAAAAAACTGTGACATCATGTCACCGTATTACGACGGCTTGCAAACCTGTCAGCAGTTTTTCCCTGAAACAGACTTCCGAAGTGCGGTTCCTTCATCAAAAATAAACCTAATTTCCCTGACACATTAGGAATTTTCTCCAAGCGCCTGGGCTATATTTGGGGATTTTTTCGATCCCTAAGCATCATGGTGTACATTGACAGGAAAAACAGCATCAAAGGCATCGATGGAACTGCACTAAATAAGGTATCATCTCTGACGCCATGTTCACTGATGGCATTTCCAATGAGAGGGTTTACTCACAGGCGGAGCAGTCAGTGGCTCTGCCTTGGGGAGAACTTCTATTCCTGGAGTTTTCAATCAGGTGCAGGATGCAAAAGATACGAGGAAGGGATGGTCTACTAATGTTTGGTAGCTGCCAGTCATTACCACCCACTTCTAAATGATGGTCCAAATGTCCTAGCTCTTCATACCATGGTATTGCCCATTTCCAAGAAGCTTGAATAACCAGTAGATGTGCATTTCATGGTTATCAATTCTGCCTTTGCTTTTTAGCATTCTATGTGAATATCTCTCACTCTCTTCAAGCATCTGCTGTTGGAGTGACATTGTGAGTGGCTGTAGAGTTATTGTTGATGGCTGTGGGTGAGAATTCTACCATGGGCTATGGGGAGAGTTTCATTGAGCGCAACAATGCATGAGTTATGTTATGAGTGGTTCTGGATGAGTTGTGTTGAGATGGTTGTGGGTAAATTTTGTAAAATTAACTGTGGCTGCATATTGTGCAGCCACACCAATATATGAAGAAAATTTCGTGAAGAGTCAAGATTTTCTGGAAGTTTTAAACTATAAGAATTGTGATTGATGTCTTATCTGTCGACAAAAGAACTTGGAAAAAGGATTACTTGTGGCTTTCCTCCTGTACAACTTTTGTCAGACCACGTTCGGGGGTGACAGGGCAAGCAGGGTCTAATGGAGCTCACCGTGGTGATTAGGATCGTTTGCCTCTGATGTACTGGGGTCCATCCTATAAGGACTCTGCAAATGTTGCCAAGTGTACATCCTTCTACACTTGACCCTCATGGTAGTGAGGGGGAACAGGTTAAGGCATCTTAGGAAGGTAGTGTGGCGTACAGAGGCTTAGAAAACAAGCAGTCAAACTTCAGACATATTAAGTGAATGTTCAGCCAAGTGCTTTTCTTTTAAGAAAGAGAGAAGTACTTTAATCAAACCGCAACTCAAGACTATCTATAAGGAATATGTAGAATCTATGGATGTTACTGGGGATCCTACAAAGACAAACAGAAGCTTTAGACTTATGCCTAGGTGCAGGCTCACCATGGCGAAGTGGAGCAGCTTTCCTGTATTCTGTGGCCCACAGGTTAACTTGATTGTTTTTTCTAGGTAGTTCTCATGGAGGTTACGAAACTCTCAACAAAATCCTTCCAAAATCTGTTAGTAAAGTTTTCAGTCAATGCTTTGTTCAGGCTTTAGCATTATCTAAGCTGAAGGACTCTTGGGATATCCAACTGTCAGAGTGAAGTCTTCAACCACATGGTGCAAGCAATCACGCTCGCAGTCACAGGGTCTTGTTAGGGTGGCCCTGCCTCCTACTCTCCACATTCAGCTGATGATAGTTGCAGCTACATGGGCAAAGTCACTCTGATCTGGCAGATCTGGCACTGAAGGCGCAGATATCTTCCTCAGGTCCAGAATGCATGGTTGCAGTCCTCATGGTGCAGCAAATGCTGATACAGCACAGGTCCTTTGTGGTGATCACTGCAGTTGGCACACAGGTGAATCATAAAATCATGTTAGCTTATCTGGGATTTGCAGGGAGACCTCTACACTTCCAAGCACACTCAAGTCAACTCCAGGCTGACTCCCACAGTAGCCCACTTCCCCTGGCCACTTCTTTCTCGCACTAGGTGTCTGGGCCTCTTCTCCTCAGACAGCTCCTGTGCTACAAGTCACTCTTTCTCCCCAGTAGACAGGCAGACAGGCTCCCTGATCTCAGGCAGACCCACAGATCACATATGCAATGTGCAGCCTTGAGGTGATGTCCCCTCAACTCCAGCAGAATGGCTTTCAGCAGTACCAAGCCGGGATCACAGCAGCTCTCAAAATACTCTGAAGAGTACCCCCAAACTTGGTCACTCTTTTTTACATGATTTCTAGACAGGGGATGTGGATCCCCTGTTGTACAGTTCACCATCCCACTTAATTTTCTGGCTTCAGTGCAGACACACTCTTTGTGAAGGTGACGGATCTCACAGAAGGTAGTGATGAGAATGGCTCCAAGTAGGAGTACCTATATGTACACAATAAGTGTGAATCTCTGCACCTGGCTGTCATCAGCCTTCTTAGATGGGCTATTTAAGCGGAAGACAAAGGGAGTACGCCCTACCCAGGAATCTCTCTCTAATAACTGAATCTACCAACTCATCTCCATTCCCCCACTATTAACCAAATGTTCCCAGGAAAGACTAATCATCACCTGCTAAAAAGTTACTGTAAGAAATTAAAGCATGAGTTGAGGAGAGGGAGAAGTCACCTCAAATAATAATCACAATCCTTGTCAACATGAACCACTAAAGTCACTAAATAAACCTGTGCTTAACCCTCTGGTAGCTTGGCACAAAACAGTCAGGCTTACCTTAGAGGCAATGTATAAAGTATTTATGCAGCACTCAAACAGGAATAACGTGAAAAACAAAACAAGAAAAATCCCAAACCAATTTGGAAAAATATAGAATATTTTATTAAACAAAATGACAAAACAATGGCAAAAATTCAATAAGTAGAACCGGAGATAAGAATTTTTAAAGTTTGAATTGAGAATAATGGCAAAAAGCACATATTGCCAAATACAAGTATCTGGTTGCCCTAGACCAGTTCAAAATTAAAAGTTAAGGCCAATGATGATGGAGTGCGAGTTGGATACAGGGACTAGGTTCATCCCAGTGGAACGTTTACCTTTTAAGAAACTTTTATGGGAAAAAAGTGGTTGTCAATGAGCCATCAGAGGGGCAGGCTGCAAGCTGAATCCGAAGTGAGCTGCCGAAAAGTGGGTTCCCAGTGCAGTTGTTGGCAAAGGCGGGAAAGCTCGGAGTATGCGAAGTCCAAAATATGTGCCTAAGAAGGCATCCTCATTGATTGGGTGCTGCTCAACGTCAGTCACAATGAAGTCCTCCATGACTTTGAAACTGAAAGTCACATGTCCTTCAGTGGGGCACACTGGCAAGTTGAAGCTGATCGGGCTTTCCTCATTAACGGTTTCCAGCTTAGATGGCGTTCCTGGTCTCTGCCGGTTCTCCAAGTAGAAAGCTGGCAAAAAAGTTTCTAAGTCTGACTTTGTAGGAAATTGGGTTGCTGGTTGAGGTGGGTGATACCTTTCCCAGACAGAAACCCCAATTCTTCTCAGGGTGGAGTCACAAGCAAACCCTAAATTAACCTGTGCTCAACCCTTGGGTAGCTTGGCATAGAGCAGTCAGGCTTAACTCAGAGGCAATGTGTAAATCATTTGTGCAACACTTCAAACAGTAATACAGTGAAAACACACCACAAAAGGATTCCACACCAGTTTAGAACAATAGAGTAATTTTTTGATAAGTAAAACAAGGCCAAGACAACAAAAATCCAATCAGTGAAACCGGAGATATTCAGTTTTAAAGATTTCAATGAAAATAGCGGCAAAAAGCATAAAGTGCCAACTGTGGATATCTGGTTTCCCCAGACTGGGACAAAGGGCCTGATTTAGATCTTGGGGGGACTCCCGTCGTCCCTCCATGGCGGCTGTTACAAGTACTCCGTCGGTGCTGATGGAGTCCCACCTGTCGTATTTAGATGTGGGCTGGTTGAATCATCGTCCTCATCAACAGACTGTTTACCGTCGTGTAAGCGGCGCACCTCTGTCGATGCGGCGGACTCCTCTGCTGGCTAATAGTAGTCCGTTGCCGTCAGGCCGGTGGGTTTGCGCCAAGCCTATTTAGATTTCATCATTGTGCTGGCATTGTCCTAGAGACGGATTCTTGATGGAGTGAGTCTCTGGTGGAGTGGAGACTGGTAAGTATTACTTATTAATGTGTCACTACGAATATATGTTGTGTTTGCTTAAAAAATATATGTAGGTAATGTGTTATGCCACTTTTGTTACATATCGCATAGCACACAAACAACATACACACACTATTGAATGTACAACCACAGGCACCACAGCACAACACCCACAACCACCACAACAAACAAATATTTTGTTAATTGTCAATGCAGGTATGTTCATTTTACCTTGATAAGTTGCAATATGCACAGCATTGCACATATGAAAAAAATTGCATGTAAGACGATGTAAAACACAAGGTCAAAGTAAATGTTAACGCATGATTCATAGTAAAACAAGTGAAAAAGAAGCTTACATTAGATCCTGTCAACAACGGAGTTGATTAGCGTCGTGGTCAAGTAGTAGCAGCAAAGGAAGGACCTGGACAATGGGGTGCAAGACGGAAACAGAAGTGGAAAATGGAAAAAAGGTAAGTTTCTACCTCATTTCCTTCGATTCTGCCAACTCAAGGTTGGAGGTGTTCCCACCACAGTTTCCTCGATGGAAAGGCACATCATGATTAGCCCAGCGGTAATCTCGGCTGGACTCCCTCCGACAGCTGCTTTTGCCTATGATGCTGTCGAAGCGGGAGGAAAATTCTAGCAGGGAGACGGTAGCACTCGGACCCACCAACATCCAAATGGAGTGGCGGGCCACCAAGCAGGAGGATGGCGAAACCATCGGAAAAGTAATGGTGCGACCAGATCCACCAAGATGTAAATCAGGCCCAAAGTCACAAGTCCAAGTTGACTATAGTAGAGTGCGGGCCGGCTCCAGGGAGCTTGTTTGGTCCGCTGAACAGAGTACCTTAAATCCTAGTTTGCGGAGCGTTGTGAGGATCCATGTCAAAGATGCGTCAGTTCCGAGGAGTGGCAATGCTGCGGTGCGAGGTCCTGCATCATTGGTGAGGATCCCATTGACCAGGGCTTCCGATACAAAGTCTAACATTGAGGATGCGCTGCACAGCAAGGGCAATGCGATGTGTTAGTTCTCAGGAGCTGCGATGCTGCGATGTGGAGTCTCTCGTCATCGTTGAGGCTGCCATCGACAAGGGATGCGAGGGCCTGTGCTGAGGATGTGTTGCACAGTGACAGTTATGATGAGGAAACCGGCTACAATGTGATGGGGGTCTTTGTGGCGGTATCGATCCACCCAGCAGCTGTGATGCATTGGTTCTGCTCAGGGTTGCAACGCATAGCAGAGGAGATGTATTGCTTCGGCTGGATCCACAGACTCTGGCAGAGCACCTTAGGCCCACTTCCAAGGGTCCAGGACTGGGGTGGCACCCTTTGCCAGGGTAGACTTACAGATGGAAGAGTCTAGGTGCTACGTTCAAGGTTGTTGGAGCCTTCTGTCCCTGAGGCTCAAGTCAGGAGGCCAGCCAACTAGCCCGTGGGGTCAATTTAGGGTCCTGGGTTCAACAGATTCAAGTCCAGTCCTTCTCACCCAGGCAGGAGGGCAGCAGACAGCAGGTCAGCACAGCAGGGCAGCAGTCCTTTAGAGCAGCAGTCCAGCCGAGTTGCAGTCCTTTCAGAAGCACAGCAGTTCTTCTTCCTGGCAGATTATCCACAGGCCCAGAAGAGTACTACAGATGTGGTGTATGAGATCCAATATTTATACCTAGTACCCTTCCGCTTGAACAAGGGCGAAGCTTCTAGAGGTTTCCCTTTGAAGTTCCCAGGCATTCCGCCTTCCCTGTCCTGGCTCTTAACTAACTACAGGGGGTATGCAGCCCTTTGTGTGGAGGCAGGACATATCTTGTTCAAGTGTAAGTAGGGCTGGGCCCAGCTGCTCCCTCCCATCCTGCCAGTGATTACCCATCCAGGCACACCTAAGCTCTCTATTGTTTGTGGCTGTCTAGGAGGTATACACAAAGACCAAATGGCAGCTACACCCAGTCATGTGACCCAGGAAAAAGGCTACAGGCACTAAATGACTAAAGCAGGAAAATGCCAACTTTCTAAAAGTAACACAAAAGGATTATGGACGGAATGCTGAACATTGTCAAACATTCACCCCCAGTCACAGATCTGGGTTGAATCCATTGTTTTTTGCTCACTGTGCCATTCCAGTTTGGACCCAGCCATATGCAAATCAGTCTTGACCCTGCTCCTCATGGGAACTGTCCAGCCCAAACTGCCTAGCCAGGTCCTCCCTGGAACTGAAACAAGCATCCTGGGACCAGTTTTGGGCTATCACCCCTCATCAGCCAGTCTAGCTTGAACCCGGTGGCACAGTGAGCACGGGACGGGTTCAAGACCTGAGGGGCTCTACTTGGGGGTTAGGACTCACTCCAGCAGAGGCTAGAAGCAGGAACAAGGGCAGGTCCATTTGAGGGACCTCTGGAAGCTTGTTGTGTCTCCCCTGTAGCTGAAACAGGAGGTAAGCTAAATGACCCTTAAGGTCACTTCTGGGGTCCTGGATTCAAGGCAAGCAGGTCCAGTCCTCCTTCAGGTTCTTCAGACAGCAAGGCAGCCCTTCTTCTGATTCTTACAGGTACTGGAGTGTTCTAAGGAGAGGTCTGTGGGGTCCACATGTATGCCCAGTGCTAGCCTGTGGCTGGAGGACAAGCCTTTGTGCACCTCCTAAACCAGTTCTGGTCAGTCCCACCTCCCCTCTGGATTTGGAGCCAGCCTGACTAGAGACAGAAAAGGGAGGCAGGCCTAGGTGTGAGCTTCATCTGCCAGTGACAAGATAGGATCGGGATGGGGCTGGACACAGCCCCCAGGCAATTCTGCCAAGAGAGGTAGCCCCCACCCACACCCAAAGCCCTTTGTCTACTGTCTGGGATCAATACACATTTTACCATAAGGGAGTCAACAGGCATCAGGCGACAGTTGGACACTGGCAGGAAAGACTTTTGGCTTTAGGCAGGAAAATGACGACTTTCTCAAAGTGTCATTTCTAAAACAGTATTATAAAATCTGATCTGGCTATTAAGTTACATTTTAAATTATTATTAAAATGAGTCCTCAAACCATTCCTCTAGCTACTCCTGAACTGTATTTAACACTCATTAAATGTAAGTGTGAACCAGTGTTAACCTATGGGAAAGCCAACCTTGCCACAGTGGAAAAACTGCCAGGGTTTGCAAAGCATTAAATATACGTGACCTACTTTTTAAATGCCATACACCCTGCCTTGTGGACATTTAGTGCCTACCATAGGGGGGGCTTATAAGTATAAAAAAATAATGTTTATGTCTGGCAAACAGTTGATTTTACCAGGGTGCAATGAAAGTTTAAAACTGCGCATCCAAGCTGCAGTGACAGGCCTGGAGACCTGCTTTACAGTGCTACTTAACGGAGTAGCACAATGAATGCTGCAACGCACTGGTAGCATTTAATTTACAAACCCTGGTGCATGTAGTCCCTAATACTGGAGAATTAGAGTAAATTAAATGTACCAAACATACATACACCCTGGACGTACACACAGGGAAGTCACTAAAGGGTCAAAGCTTGACAGGTGAACACACATTTATATGATTGGGCCTGTAAACATCGCACTCTCACTTAGAAAAAGTAATGGAAGTAATGGAAGCCAATGGAATGATTCAAAAGTAACATGCTGCCACCACTGCATACTGTTCATGTCCCAATGAAATGTATAGCAGCCTTGCGTCCATTAAATATTATGCTTTTGGCGCCCCTCCTGACCTCAGAGCCAGGCCCTGGGTTTCATAGTCAATTTCCACCCTAGGCCTGAGTACATGCAGTGCGTGCTAGGGTGAAAAGGAAATCCAGATAATAGTTTCACATGCAGACAGGTTGCTCGGGGTAGGGGTCAGTTTACCAGCCCGTCGCAACAACTTTCTATTGAAATCATTAAGCCCTGGCAAAACAATAAAATTGCACATATCATCTATTTTAGTGCCAAGTTTACTTTGGAGTGAATCAGACACAATGAGCCATTATTATGCCAGGCTGCACCAATCACAAAGCAAAAAAGTAAGTATTTTAGAAGAGTTCAATTGAACATAACTATCAAAGTGTTAGACGGTAATTCGGAAAACATGTTGTTATTAGAAACATGATCTTATGTTATTTAAGAGTGTGACTGCAGCAAGAAATCAAGTCAATATCAGAGCTAGAAATTATAGATGTCAAGTTAATTTTGAAAACTTATCTTGTTACTGCAATGCAATCATGTTCATCACGTAAGAGTCAACAAATCACCACGCCAAAAGTGAAAACTACTAAAACTTCCAATTTTTGTCTTGCACATTAGAGCTGGATTTGCATATGCACAAAGCTTTTATCAGTTGGAATGGTGATAATTTTCTTTTACCAAAAAGTGTCATCAAAACCAAAAAGTACTTTTCAAACTTTATAATTAGCAATTACAAACAGTTTCTACACTAGAATTTAACTTCTGAAACTTTAAAAAGTGATTGTGCTCTTTTGCTTAAATATAAAAGAAGGTATTTTGACTCTTATTTTTAAAGTACGCATTGCTTAACACCAAGTAAGAAAAACATTAAATATTTTAAAATGTTTGGAATATTTATAAACAATATATTATGTAATTTGTAAAGTTCCCAAACAATGCCAATGGTATTAAAACTAAGGGTCTGATTTAGAGTTTGGCGGGTGGGATACTCTGTCACAAATAAGACGTATATCCAACCCACTGTATTACAAATCCCATAGGATATAATGTACTTATCCATCACGTTTGTGATAGAGTATCCCATCCAGCAAAGTCTAAATCAGCCCATAATCACTTAGAATGAATTGTCGTTAACAGACGAAAAATGTCAACTTTCTGCCATGGTCTCTTTTATTTTTTGTCATTTTTGGATAGTTTTGCTGGGTTTTTGATTCTAGGCACTGTCAGAATCCCATTCAGTAAATACAGGGCATATACTCAGTACCTAAAACATGAGGTAAATGTTGTTAAATAAACTCTTGAGTAAGGCCACAGTAGGTAAGCGCAGGGAGTGTAGCAATGGCATGAAAGTTAAATGCCACATGTGGGCTCCGGAGTATATTTACACAACCTACATATGGCTGTAAAATCATAGCCCCCAAGTTTATCACAAAGGATGCCTACCACTACCGGAATGGGCCAAACAACAGGGTGGTGGAGTTCTAACCATCATTTATAACATTTCCCAAACAACTACCATGGTAAAGATCACTCAACACCAAAAGTGTGAATCCTTACTTAGTTGTTCATCACTCCTCACTCACACCATCTTGTTTCTTCTAATCTAAACAACCACCTCCAAACTAAACAAATTTCATGGACACCTTCCTGGACTCTGCATTCGCAAAACAAAATAATACCCAAATTGATGTATTCTAGGAGACATCAATGTCTGTATTGACAGACTCACTCTTCCCCAAACCATGGGTCTACTCACCTGATATCACAGAACTACCACCCATTTTTCACCTGTGTCAAACATGATGCAGGCCATAATTTTAATGTCATATTTGTCTCAAAAGACCTAATGGTAGTATAAGTCAAGCAATTGGTGTTGGTGTCCAACATCACATTTATTTCAATTTAAACCTACCAATGATGCTACCTTCTTTACCAACATCCAACAATATTTCATTTAACAGACCATAGAGTGTTTCAGCATAGACTTACTCCAGATAGAATTCCTGAAGATGCAGCCAATTAATTCACTGATGTCTCTAAACCAATTTCATACTGACTCAAATAGGTGTTCAACAAAGTGGCTCCATTTAAAGCCTCAAGTCATAGGGAACCACAACAGAAGGTGGACTGGCTTATGTCAAAAAATAAATCCATAAAATCAGAAAATAAGAATACTGGAAAGGAAGTGGGGAAAACACATGACTAGACAGATAAAATCCTGGCAAAAAAACAGTCAGTATCTACAAGATATGAATAAAAACTGAGAAACCTTTCCATTCTCAATGCATAAGGAGTATTCAAAATTGAAGGACTTGGCCTTTTTGGCTAAAGTTCCCTAGACTTTTTGCTTTCCCCCTAGACCGTTTTCCTGACATAGAGTTGCCAGTTTAGATGCTTTGGGTACTTTGCCACTGCTGATCAGTAACAAAGTACAAGTGTTCCCTGTGTAAAGTGTAATGGTAATTGGTTGGCCATGATTGGTATGTTGCCTTACTAGTAAAGTCCCTAGTGATGTGCACTGTGTGTGCCAGGGCTAGTAATGCAAAGGTGCACGGAGAAGGGAACTCAGGCCTGCAGTGTAGGGCCTGCGCGCAGTTGTTAAGTTAGCATGTTGTCCTGACAAGTGCAACCACTTGTCAGGCCTTACTTTTCCTTTTGCGTACACAGTGGGCACCCCTGAGGTAGGTCCCAGGTAACCCCTGGGCAGGGTGCCATGTAAGTAAAACGCAGGACATATACTGAGGTGTGTGTTATGTCCTGACAGTGAAAAACACTCCATTTCGTTTTTCACTGGTGAAAGGCCATCCTGCCCATAGGACAGAATGGGGGAGGCTGGGTAATGTGTTTGTTAGCCTAGTTTCCCATAAGTTTAAAATGGAGAGGTGAAGTTTAGTATGTATGAACTCACAGCGTCATAACACATCTTTCTATGAAAGTGGTTTTGTCACTGTGTGTTCAGAAACCACTCTTTTAGAAAGTGGCTGAGTTTTGTGCTTTAAGCATTTCTGTGTGTCTCTGCTGAATGTGGATTGACTGTCTGGATCTGAAAGGGGAGAGGAGCTGGGGGAGGTCTTGACCCAGGGAGGGGTTGAGAATGAGATGGCACCAGGCTGACCTGCATCTGGAGAGTATGCGAGGAGAAACCCTGGGAGGTGAAGAGGCCTGGGTTGCAGCTATAAAACAATTGACCCATCTCCTGCTGAGTGATTAAGGATCCAGACCCCCAGTATCAAAGGGAGAAAGGTGACACTGGGAGGGAGACACCAAGAACTGATTAGGCAGGGGTCAGGGACCCCTGAGCAACTTCAAAGACATTTAGGGGTATAACTATGATAGCTGAAGCCCCTGAATGTTGGAATAGAAATGGATTGGTACTGAAAAGGCTTGGACCCATTTCGTGGTCAAGAGGAACCTCTGCTAAGGAAGGAACAACTGAAGAGACTGCTGGGAAGGACCAACCCTTGCTTCGTGATCTGGGGTTGGTCTGCAATTTTCTGTTTTAACCAAGGAAGAGGCTGTTGGGACTGTGCTTCGTGCGCTGGGTCCCCCTGCTTGAAGAAGACTGTGCTTTGTGCTGTGTCTTGTTACCCTAAGGGCCCGAGGTGAGCTGGCTCCCTGTTTGGAAACACAGGAACATAAAAGTTTCCGGAGACGTTTCAAGCGACGCGGTGGGCTCGTGTTGTGGCAGCTTGAGACCCTCGGAAGGTGTGCCCTGTGATCTTGGACACACGGAGGAGAAGTGAGACTCGGACGCGCTGGGTGCGTGTCGTGTGTGCACAGGGGGCGTTGGTGAATAGCGCCTGGTCAACGTGTGCATCGAAGGTGAAGTGAGTCTCGGACGTGCTGGGTGCGTGTCGTGGTGCACCGCAGGCGTTGGTGAAGAGCGTCTGGTCAGCGTGTGCATCGGAGGTGACGTGAGACTCAGACGCGCAGGGTGCGTGACGTAGTGCACCGCAGGCGCTGGTGAAGAGCGCCTGGTCGGCGGGTGCATTGGAGGTGGCGGTAGTCTCGGACACGCAGGGTGGTTGTCGTGGTGCACAGGAGGCGTTGGTGAGGAGCGCCTGGTCAACGTGTGCATCGGAAGTGGAGTGAGTCTCGGACGCGCAGGGTGCGTGTCGGGGTGCACCGGAGGCACTGGTGAAGAGCGCCTGGTCGTCGAGTGCACCGGAGGAGAAGTGAGGCTCGGACACGGTGAGCGTGTCAGGGTGCGGCCGAAGGCGTTGGTGAAGAGTGCCTGGATATCGGGGCACCGGATTTGGAGTAAGTCTCAGTGAAGCAGTGTGCGTGCTTTGGTGCAACCTGGTACTGTGGAGGTGATCGGCTTATCATCGTGTGCACCGGAGAAAGTGAGTCTCTGCAATGTGGTGTGCGGGTCTGGGTGCCAACTAAGACCGCAGGAAGGAGTGCCTGGTGAATGTGCACTCGGAGTCGATGTGAAGTTCCATCAGCGTTGTGTGTGTGGCTTCGTGCAAGAGGAGACCCGGAGGGTGCTGTGGTGAACGTGCACCCGGAGTAACGTAATCTCAGGGGCGTGGGGTACGTGTGCCCAGCGGCCGCCTGAGACCTTCCTAACAGTTGCGGCCCGGACCGGCAGCCCGGAGGAGCTGAGCTGCCAGGCCGAGCCGCTGAGGCCCATTGAGAAAGTTCTACATGGAAGACCCAGTTCGCTGAAGGAGGAGAGGAGAGTGGGGTCGCGCCCCCAGGTAACGTGGATCACTGCCTGGGCGGGGTGCGGGCTCGGAGGGACACTCTCTCGGCCTCTCAGACCTTCTGGCGACGTGAGCCTTTGCTTCGGCTCAGATTGGGACCCGTACTGGCCAAAGGAGTGGCGGTACTGGGGCCAGAGTGGGAAGCTGTACTTTATGTCATTGTTGATACGTGTGGGGGGCAACTGTTATCGAAGAGGCTGACTGTCGTAATACACATTGCCAATATTGCTGCTAACGAACTGCCAGACTGTCTTATGACGCCTGACATTATTTCTGCATAACGAAGTACACGATTGTAACGCTACGCATTGCATTATTTCTCCCTTGCAAAGTGCAGGATTGTAGCGGCCCGCATTGCATTATTTCTTCATTGCAAAGTACATTATTGTAGCTACGCATTGCATTATTCCTTAATTGCAAAGTACATGATTGTAGCGGTGCGCATTGCATTATTTCTTCATTGCAAAGTACATGATTGTAGCGGTGCGCATTGCATTATTTCTTCATTGCAAAGTACGTGATCGGGGTGTGACGCATTGCATTATTCCTTCATTGCGCAGTACATGATTGTAGCGGTACGCATGGCATTATTTCTCCCATTGCAGGTACCGGGGTGTATCGTTACGCATTGTATTATTATTCCTTTGCCCAGCACAGGATTGTATCGTTACGCAGTGCACTATTGTTTGTCCATTGCAACGTGTGTGATTCTAGCATTACGACCAGCATAGCATTTTGAAAGCGGTGGTTGGGATTTGAACCTATCAACCAGCCGGAACGAATATTACCCTTTATTATATGTTGGCTTATGTATCGTGTGGTCTGATCGTATATCTTTTTACATAAAGTTTATACTCGTTTTATCAAACTTGTGTGGAGTCCATTTGTGGTGTCACCAGTGGGTTGTTGTGAGTGTGGTTGCACATACTGTACACTCGTGCCTTGGAGATAGGCCTGGCTGCTCGTGCCAAGCTACTAAGGGGGTGAGCAGGGCTATCTCAAACGGTGTCCTTACTTGGCCTAAAGTTGAGTGAGGAGTCCTGGGTCTCGCATTTGTGACAGTGGCGCGGGACGGGGACTCCGGCTTCCAACAAAAATCATCTCCGAAATCTGAAAATCAGATTGCACTCTGGAGCACACTAATTGCCCCCAAGAACTAAGTGACTTTCTTGCAGAACACTTGATTAAAATGCCAAGGTCCATGAGACCCACTTTCTGACACACACTATCACATGCTCAAACTATGCTCTTTTTGCCTTCTGTCTTTAAAAGAAGCAAACCAGCTAGCATCATTCACCATTGTTGCATCACATGCTGATCCATGCCTCCCAAATGTATTCAAGATCATTCTCATAGCTACCCCTGCAGCCAGTCAGGCTAGAGCTCCAATTAATGAATCTCGGCCTTCCGGAGAATTCTTCAGGAAACTGACAAATTCCAGATCAATATCAAATTGCCCATTTGGGGGTAAACTAATTGATAAGGCAACATTCATTTGGATCTCAGATTTCCTGGAGAAAAACAATCTACTCTCTGACCAACAAGCAGGTTTCAGACCTGGCAAAAGCACTAAGCCGCCATTAATTACTGCTCTGATGACCTCCAGATCACAGTTAGCTCTAATGGAGTGGCTGCACTCCTTTTGGATCTTTCAGCATCCTTTGATACTGTAGCCCATAAACCACTACTTGAAATATGAAATGATACAGGAATGAAGAGCATGACCATGAAATAGATTTAGGGCCTGATTTAGAGTTCAGCAGACGGATTACTCCGTCACAATTGTGATGGATACTCCGTCGACCGTATTCCAAGTGCATTATATCCAATGGCACTTGGAATAGGGTGGACAGGAAATCCATCACATTTGTGATGGAGTTACCTGTCTGCCAAACTCTAAATCAGGTCCTTAGTCCTACATACACAAATAGTGCATCTACCAGTAGAAATCATAAACCTGAACACCACCAATAGAAATGCTCCACCGAATAACACCAAAGCCAGTGCCACCAACACGATACCAGTACCACTACTTCCAATACCACCAGTTCCACCACCACCACTAATGTTGCACCACCATCACTACTAAGCACTGGCAAAGCCAATATGCTTCTCCTTTATGTCCTATTGCATAGAAATATAATTTCTGCATACATCTGTGTGCATGCATTGACATATTAAACCCAGGCATTTTGGCTTTGCCAGTGCTTGTTTAAACTAGTGTTCAGAAACTGTGTGCATAATTTGGCCTTTTTTTAAAAACACTAAAAAAGAGTATACATCTGTGGCACTTTGTGGAAATGGCAGAGATATTACTATGAGGCTGTTGATTTTTATGCTTGTTTTATTTCTTTTAATAGGCGTTACAGTCTGAATCAATGTCTCTTTACTTCTCCTAGGATCTTCTGGATAGTCTCCACCCGATTCAGCCCAGCCACACTCATCCCTCGGAGAAGAAAATAAAAGGCTCAGGTAAGTCTTTTGCCTGTTTCCTATCTTATTGTTAGTCCTCAAGGAATAGGAGTTGGGGAGAAGTGACTGATATCACCCAAACCTTCACCAGTGAAACATCATAGCAAGAGACTTATACACACACAAAAAAATAAAAATAAAGTGGTTGCTTATCACCCGTTTTGTTTTCTCTCTCTCTCTCTCCCCCCTCTTTCCTTTCCTCAACATCAGAATTCTCTGACGTCTGGACTTTGTCTACCCAGAAGGCCCCCGAGGCGTCCAGGCACCTGAGAGAGCCAAGTTCCTCCGGGAACGTGGTGGGTCAGTTCACGATGTTGCTTTCTTGCCCGGTCCTCGCTTCTCTCCACAAGCCGTTCCGCGACGTAGACCGATGTCTGCTTCTGGCTGGGCTCTCGTGCCTCGAGCTCCTCGGGCAGGCTCCTCTCCTTCGAAATTCCTCTCTGACGGTCCTCTGGTGTCGGTCCTCTCCTGTCGGTCGGGGTGGTGCAGACGACTTCCGCGGAGATGCGGCGGTCAAAAAAAATAAGGCTGCGCTCTCTGAATCAGATGGGATTTGTGCTCATGATGTAGTCACGTGAGCACGCCCGGTTCCTGGGATGTCGTCTCCCTTAAAGTGGTCGTCTTCATTCAGGCCATCGCTGCTGTCGGGATACGTGGTAGGTGGTGGAGGCTGAAAGCAGAGGAGAGGAGAAACATAAGGGGGAAGCGCGTCGTCTTCCTCTTCCCTCTCCTCGACTGTCTCGCTGTGTCCTGTCACTTCGTGACACACCCCTCCCCCAGTCTTTTCTCAATCGGGGAAATGATGAATACGGGAGAGAAAGTCAGAATTTCCCTTGTCGGAGCCCTTACAATTCTTAACCTTAAACACAAAAGGTTGTAGAGATAAAAACCAACGCAAAACACAATGGTTATTACCCTTATTGCGGCTCATCCATTGTACAGGGGCTTGGTCTGTATATAGGGTAAAGGGAGATCCTTCTGAATAATATAGTCATTTGTCTACAGCCCACTTTATGGTGAGAAATTCTTTTTCAATTACTGGGTTTTTCTGTTCCCGGGAATACAACTTGCGGCCAATGAACAGTACAGGAACTTCAGTACAGTCCTCAGATTTTTGGGACAGAGCAGCCCCTAGCCCAGTATCAGAAGCGTCCGTTTGTAATATAAAGGGTTAATTGAAGCTAGGAGATATTAGGATGGGGCTAGAGGTTATAGCTGATTTGAGTTCTTGAAAGACTCTCTGTGCTGACTGTGAGGGGTTTAGTAGATCTTTTGTTTTTATATCTTTTTTTAAAAGATCAGTTAAAGGGGATGCAATCGCAGAGTATTTGGGTATGAACCTTCAGTAATTCCCCAGAAGGCCCAGAAAGGCTCGTACTTCCCTCTTTGTGGTCGGAAAGGGAGTGTTTTTAATTGTGTTGACTTTTTCTTGTTGGCACCATTCCACAAGAGCTACCCCAGGTACCTGACTTTATTTGATCCTATTTTAGAATTTTTTGCATTAATATGGAGTCCTGCGGTCTTTAAGGCCTGAAATACCTCCTGGCAATGTAAAAGATGTTGCTTCCAATTGGGGCTAAATATGACTATATCATCCAGATAAGCTGATAAATAGGATTGATGATTATAGAGTACCTTATTCATAAGCCTTTGGAATGTGGCTGGGGCTCCATGTAAGCCAAAATGTAGTACCGTGAATTCATATAGACCGGTAGGAGTGCTAAAAGCGGTCTTCTCTTGGTCCTCGGGTCTTAAGGGCACCTGCCAATAACCTTTGGTAAAGTCAAGAGTGGAAATACATTGGGCCTCTCCCAGTTTTTTGATTAGTTCGTCAATCCTGGGGAGAGGGTAAGAATCGAATTTTGAAATGGCGTTGATGGATCTAAAATCAATACAAAAACGAATCAAGCCATCTGGCTTTGGGACTATTACAATAGAGGAAGACCAGTTGCTCTGTGATGGTTTTATTACTCCCATTTTCAACATGTTTTCTACTTCTGTTGAGATGGCATCTCGTCTGGCTGCTGGAATATGATAAGGACGTTGTTTTACTACCTTCCCTGGAGGAGTGATTATGGAATGCTCTACCAGTGTCGTTCTACCTGGGAGGTCAGAGAAGATGGTAGAAAAAGGGGTTAGGATTTCTTGAAGGGAGACTTTTTGGTCTTCAGTCAAGGTCTCATTGATAAACAAATGGTTAAGAGAAGACAGATTTGGGTGTGGTTCTTGGACGAGTAAATTGTTTTTTTTAGGAAGAGGTCCTACCCACTTTTTAAGAAGATTTATATGGCAAATTTGTGTTTTATTGGGAGATATCTGTAGTCTATAGGTTGTAAGACCGACTTTTTCTACAATCTTATAGGGGCCGTCCACTCTGATTGTTTTTTTGTTATGGAGGATGACAGGAGGACCAATACCCAGTCATGGACTATTAGATGTCTCCATTTCTTTCCTCTATCATAAAACGTTTGTTGTCATTTTTGGGTCTTCTCTAGATTTGCATGAGCAAAGTCCCACAATTTACAGATACGGGTCCTTAATCCCTGAGTGTAATCAAGGAGGCTTTGGGTTTCCTATGGCTTCTCCTGTTACCAGGCCTCCTTTGTCATCTCTAATAAAGTTTGGGGTTGTCGCCCATAGAGAAGCTCAAAGGGGGAACACCCGAGACTGCTCTGTACCTGGCTCCTAATGACAAAGAGAGCAAGGGGCAGGAGTAGGTACCACTCCCTTCCTGAAGTAGTCAACATCTTCTTAAGGGTCAATTTGAGTGTAGCGTTATATCTTTCACATAAACCGTCCGTCTGTGGGTGGTATATGGACGTCTTTATATGGGAGATATTCAGGGTTTTACAGATTTGCCCCATAAGGAGGGAGACGAAGGGAGTCACGAGACACGTCCTCTGAGACGCGGAGGTTAAAAAAAAGGCTGCGCTCTCCAAATCAGCTGGGATTTGTGCTCGTGATGTAGTCACATGAGCACGCCCGGTTCCTGGGATGCCGTCTCCCTTAAAGGGGCCGTCTTCATTCAGGCCATCGCTGCTGTCGGGATATGTAGTAGGTGGAGGAGGCTGAAAGCAGAGGAGAGGAGAAACATAAGGGGGAAGTGCATCGTCTTTCTCTCCCCTGACCTCGACTTCGTGACAACATCTAAATATTTGCTTAAAAAGCTTGTCTTACTTAGATCATTTCCTATCACCTAAATGCACTTTTGGATTTACTAGGAGCAGACAAAAATGAGTTCTGGGACTGGAAGGGCTGTATGGTGAAGGCCTGGACAGTGATTTCAGAATGTGCCACCCCATCTGCTCATCAGACTTTTGGATTCAGGTTCCTAGCATCCCAGTTCACCTAGCAGAGTGGCCTACCACTGCTTTTGAGAGTATGCATTGCTACTCTCCTTAAGAGGCCGTGCCCCAGCATTTAGCTCAGGGTCAGACCTCCTGAGCCCATTTGGAGTAGAAGTGGCTCTCTTCGCTCTGAGACATTAATATAGAGGGCAAGGAGATACATATACAAAGCTGTGTAGTGTACGGGAAAATGTACAGTAGAATGAGTGAAGTTGTCTCTCACCCCTGCACTTCTCTTTTGAGTCAAATGCAATTTAGAATTGGGTTGAAGGGGGTATTTCCCTTTGTGGTGTTTGGCAGCTCTAGTCCCTGCAGTTGCCCCTGGCTTAAAGAGGAGTGTAGTCGGGCGACTGCTGCACCCGGGACTTCCAAAATGGCCACCACCGTCATCCCGGGGGAGAAGGGCTGCAGCTCACCAGTTGCTCAGGAGCACGAAATATGGTTTCCTGAGCGAGTAGGGACCATAAATGAAAGAACTCAATGGATAGGCATCGGAGGGGTACCCGCGGTGGCGGTGTGCCTTGGCAAGCGTGGAGACAGAGAGGAGACGTCGGACGGATGCTGTCCCAGTGCGAGTGAGAGAGAAGACACCGAAGATGGCTGAGAAGTGGAGGAGGGAGAAGAGAACTGCAGAGGGGCCACATGGGGGAAGGGGTGCACGCATGAGTCAGCGAGCACAATCTGAACCTCAAGCACCGTGACAGACACAATAGGCTGATGAGAGCCTGAAAAACCCTTTGTATTATTTTTTACCCTTTATTATATGATTTACTTCTAGAACCACAATACTCCTGGTCCCTGTGTTATTCGAGAAGAAGAGGACCCAGAGAGAACGGAGAAGGTGGAGAAGGGGAACCAAAAAAAAACCCGGAAAGCCAACTATTGAGACATAAAAGAACTGGGAACCTTGCAGAAGAAGAGGAAAAGCCCGAAAACACTGATAACCACTTCAATAAATAGTCAAAACATATCTGCGGCTAGGCGTATCTTTGAGAGAGGAGAGGGGCGGGGACCACAAGAAGTTTGACTCATTATTTGTTCTATTTTTTGGTTCACAAGGGATTTCTGGAGTTCCTGAAGCTTTTTTGTACTTCCTTTATGTGGCATGCACTACCTAAGGATCAAAGCACCTGAGCTACTATAGCAGGATTGCTCCATGGCAAAGGAGGGGGTGTAGACATGGAGACTGTAGGTATAAGTATAGCGGTTGGAGAGGAGGGCTTAATCACAATAATGGTGGCTAGCGGAAGTGGAACCCCAGTCCGGGAACACTGCTGTTTCCTTTTTCCAATACGCAGCCATGTCATCCGCACGTTTTACAGAGTGCTGACCAAAGGGAATCCCCACCTCCCCTCAGGTGGTATCCTGGTCTATTGCCTGTTACATCACTGGAGTGTGATGCCAACAAGGAGAAATCCCCCTGCCTGAAAACATATATTCAAAGTGCTAATCGTCACTGATATATGCACACGCGAACAAGAAACAGGTCCTCAACAACATGAAACACAGAAATATCCAATACAGAAATATCAAATTTATTAAATGTATCACAGAAAATGGAAAATGTTTGGAGGTTAATACATAATTATAACAAACAAAGAATAAACCAGGCGCAACCAACACAACCACAAACCAATCATTCAGACAAACCACTGCATACCCATACATACACATACGTCCTACTGAATATAGGTTCAACAATTTCTCAACATAAATATTCAAGAATAGTAACCCTCTTTAAGCAACACAGTTGATGACACTGCAATAACCCACATAAGTGGACTGATAGAAAAAAAGTGTCATATCATCATTGGAAAATAATATTTGGTACAAATCATTTGACAGAATTAATTTTCAACTAACATCATAATTTGAGTCAGGGGTAAACAAATAAGCACAAGCACTCCAGCGTCGACGCGCGTTTTGGTGGGTGACCCCGATATGGGTCTCACCTTCTTCAGGGCGCAATACTTTGGACGAGCAGGGTGGGAAGCGCCTGGATTCCAAAACGGGCGAAATAACGTCCACAAAAGAAGAATGGTACTGGATATCCGTCCCAGAACCTAGACCAATGGCGAGCAGATGCCTCCGATCAACACATAGGCTGTATACAGAGAGGATCACTAGGTTACCAAGGGTCCACACAGAGATAGGCCAGAGCCCGGCCGAGAGGCCCCCGAGACCCGGATCGTGACACAGATATTCCAAGGGGGGCGTGTCGGGTAGGATAGGGGCCAAGATAACAAGATGCGTAAGCCCAAAACGCGTCCTTCCAATCCGACGGATACGAAGTGGGAGGATATGGCCGGTGGCATCCCAGGATGCAGGAAACCGCTGGAGTGTGAAACATCAATGTAAAATTCTAGAAAAAGTATATAGTATATCCCATAACTGTTAGAAGAGGTAATGATAACTGGAGCTGATCAATACTCTGTGATCTGTTTTGAGAGCATTGCAGTGATCCAGAAATGCTGAAAAGACAGTGAAAATGTCTAGCTTGTGTTATATTTGGACCGGTATTGTCCCACTATGTTACTGTGCAGCGGGTGAGCGAGTTAATAAATAAAAGCGAGGCCATGACGTTGTGGTTCTTTGCAGTACTAACAAGATTGGTGTTGTGTGTCTTATTACGCTGTGCAAGCTAACTGCGCAATAGCATCCATCCAGGTCTTGTGAGGCCACAACAAATTGGCGACAAGGAGAGTGCATGAACTCCTGTGGCCACTTCGCCTGCTGCCCGACTTGCCTGCAGTTGAGTTGTCGCCCTGTCTCTACCGCTGTGCTGCGACACTGTACTTCTGCCTGGTCGTGTCTGCAGCTTCATTAGAGGAGCTGCTGAGGTGCGGTGCCGCTCTGAGTACCGCTGTGTTAGCGGCCTTCTCTAACCAGAGGCCCCTGCCTTGCTGCATTTGCCGTGTTGGCACTCCTCTCCCAACAGTGGGGATTTGTGCTGGGCTTTCTTGGCTCTTTGGTATTTGGCTCTGCCCATTTATGGCCTACTTCAATGCCGCAGGCCTACACTGATGGCCCCGTGCAGGTGTTTTGCCCTGAAGCAGGACCACACAGCTTGATCACCTCTGGTGGCATGTGGCCATGCTCACCCTGGACCATCCCGGAACCTCCTTGCAGCATGTGGATTCACTCCGCTACGGATGTGAAACCCTAGATCTCCGGACTCATCCCGGTTCAAAATAACCCTTGGGTGCCGTCGATTCCCTTCCTCATTACCCGGCTGATTTACATCATCCTTATTCTAATTGCTCACACACCAGTCCTGATGATGATCTTTTAATCAATAAGATCGAAACGCCGTCGACCTTACAACCAAAAACTCCTTCATTGTAATTGAATAGTTTGGAGTTTTTAGCTTGTTGTCAATGCGATGTAATGTTTTAAATGTCACTAAGCACTTTCACTTCACGCACTTGCACTTTTTTGTGTGAGCACCAGAACTATTAAACGTTGAATATTGAATGATACTCCATTTATGGTGTTAATAAATGTGATGTCATTCTGCACCCTGTGTCCTGGCATATATTGCTTAATGAGTCCTGTTTGGACTACTATTGAAAGTAATTGTTTAGATTAACTCTGCATTCATTTACAGTAGCCCAGGCTACACGAGGACCCTTGAAGCCTCCCTGAGACCACTGTTCTCCTTAACCATATTACCACCCCTGGTCTTACTACGGGGTTACCCTTGTTTTTTATACATACTTCTCTAACCAGAGGCCCCTGCCTTGCTGCATTTGCCGTGTTGGCACTCCTCTCCCAACAGTGGGGATTTGTGCTGGGCTTTCTTGGCTCTTTGGTATTTGGCTCTGCCCATTTATGGCCTACTTCAATGCCGCAGGCCTACACTGATGGCCCCGTGCAGGTGTTTTGCCCTGAAGCAGGACCGCACAGCTTGATCACCTCTGGTGGCATGTGGCCATGCTCACCCTGGACCATCCCGGAACCTCCTTGCAGCATGTGTGTACCACCACCATTCATTGACCCCATTTTCAGTGACAGTTGGCCCAGCTTACCATGGCTGTCCCTGGGCGATCTCTGGTCGAGCAGGACCACATTTGGCATAATCTGTTTTTCGTAACAAGGAGGGTTGTGGTGCCGTTCACACTGCTGTCACGGATATGGACTGGCCCATTTGATTGGTTTCCTGCACTTGTGGGAAGCCCTGTATCCAGGGTGAACTCCGGACAGTCTCTTGGACTGCACTTTGTCCCTACATTTGACATTTGCTCTAGCCTTGTAGGGCTTTGTGGTCCTTTGCTGCCATCTCGCAGCATCCGCCCAGGCTGTCAGATCTTGCCTGCACCCCTGGGAGGGGCACAAGGAGCCCCCATGGCATCAGTTGCAGCCCTTTAGCCATTCTTGGCGGAGGGATCTCCATTCTCACTTGTGGCAAACTGGAAGACGTGGGTGGACTGCCTGGAAACATACTTTGTTGTGCTGGGGTTGGGCAATGACAGAAAGTGCCCCATGCTCACACACTTGGCAGGACCTGCCATTCACAAGACTGTGAATACAATAATAGAAGCTGGCCCCCCTTTCACATACAGTACCCTGAAACAAGCCCTACAGACCTTTTTAAACCACTCTCAAATACCGATTATGAATGGTTCTCTTACGCCAAGCCAAACAACTGCCCGAGGAATCGGTGGACTCATTTTATGTCTGGTTAAAAGACTTGGCAAGTACATGCACCCTGCCAGACGTGGATGACAAGATCAGGGCTCAATTCATTCAGGGCTGCTCTTCTGCAAAGCTAAGGGAGAACATCCTCCAAGTTCCAGTGATGACCATAGCCAACATACTCACCATGGGCCTCTCTAAAGAACTGTCGAAAGCCCGTGCTGCATGCTGCACACATGGAGGCAGCCCTCCAACGGCTCATCAAATATGAACCAGTCAACTTAATTGCTAAAGGAGTACAAGAAAAAGGCTTGGCCCAAGTGAACTGCCAATCCCAAGTCTTGTTACAGGTGTGGAGGCCCTTATGCACATCAAGGTGTCTGTCCAGCTCAAGAAAAAAGATTCTCCGCATGCAATAAACTCAACCATTTTTCCAAAGTATGCCATCCACCGCATCCCAAAATGCACAGAAGTCCAAATCTGTGAACTCCAAACACATCCCAGCACCCCAGGAAGATGAAGAGGACATGGACGATGATGATCTTGATGGTGCAGTGCATCTCATACATGCCATGCAACCAGAGGAGCCCTGCAGATGGCGCATAGCGTGCTGCATGGTTACCATCACTGGTCACCCAATTACGGCTCTGATTGATACGGGTGCCTCCATAAACATCCTTGCGCAGACCCCACTGAAATGCTGATCAGGTGCCAAACGGCAGAAGGCCTACAACTAGTGTCTTTTGCATTCAGTGTACACTCGTTCAATGTTGAAGCTCTGTTGGATGAATTTGGACTGTTGTTTGAGGGCATCGGATGCCTCAAGGACCGCATGATACATCTTCACATTGATGATACCATTCAACCAGTCACCCTGAAACACCCCCGCGTGGCCTTCCACCTATGCCCCAAAGTTGAGGCTGAGCTATGAAAGCTCAAACAAGACATTATCGAGAAAGTGGAAGGCCCCACTCCATCAGTGTCCCCGATAGTTGTGGCCCAGAAACTTAAAGGTCAGAATTTGCGTAGACATGCATTTTCCTAACAAGGCAATCAGGCGTGAAAGACATTGATACCACGGTAAACGATATTGAGGCAGAAGTCACTGGTTCGAAATGGTTCTCCAAAATGGACCTACGGGCAGAATATCATCAGCTTATGCTAGCGCCGGAGTCCAGAGTAATCACCACTTTTTCCACCCAAGTGAGTTTGCGGAGATAAAAACGCCCCAGCTTTGGGATGGAAGTCTTCCAGGACCCAATACGGGGGGTGCTAGCAGGACCTCCGGTGTTATCAAAGTCAGGAATTACTTCTGGGTGCACGCCCCCACACTTGCAGAACACCTCGATAGGCTGAGGGCAATGTTCCGGCAGCTGTCGGAGAATGGGCTCACTCCCTACTGCAAAGAGTGTGTGTTCCTTCAGATCGAGACCTGTTTGTTTGGGTACCATTTCTCTGAGAGTAGAGTCATGCCTAATCCGTCGAAAGTCAGATACATTCAGTCAGCCCCTGCCTCCACCAATGTCATGGGGATACAGCATTTTCTAAGAATGGTGACCACTGTGGTCTTTTTATCAAGAATCTCACACCCTCACTGGCCCACTTTGGGAATTGACAAAAGCAAATGCTGTCTGGGCATTGGGCACTGACCAACAAAAGGCTTTACAAGCGATTAAACAGGCCATTTTGGAACACACTACCTTATTCTATTTTGATCTGCACCACAAGTCAGAACTGTCGGTGGATGCTAGCCCCACTGGACTTGGGGGCAGTACTGTCACAAAAACAAGACAACAGAGAATGGGCCCCCATAGCCTATGCCAGTTATGCCTAGATGGACACAGAGCAGTGCTACTCACACATTGAGAAGGAGTCCATAGCTATTCATTGGTTGTGCCGCAATTTTCACGTATATCTCTATAGACATCTTTTTGTGGTACACACTGACCGCAAGCCCCTTAATCTTCTATTCATCGGGTCCTCTTCCAAGTCGCCTCCGAGAATCAAAAAATGGATTCTCCAGTTACAATAATAATGTTTTTCTGTGGAGTATTGACCAGGGACGCAGAACTTGGCAGACTATCAATCCAGACATGCGAGGCCACCCACTACTGGTGAGAAATCAGAGGTGGAGGAAAAAAAGTACATAAAGATCATAATTAGGGCTCAAGTCTTTATGGTATTTATTTTTTTAACATATCCCTCTGTATTTATCCATATTTATTTTTTGGGCATTTTATCTGTATTTATTCATATTTATTTTGTGTTTTGCTTATAAATGTGGTTGTAAAACTACATTTCCATATTTATTTAAATTATAGCATGCTCTCATACTTTGATGTCCGTCATGTTTTAGCTATTTAAGTTGCCAAATATAACATAACAGTACATCCACTGGAAATATTAGCATTATACCACAAATGTATGTTGACACATGCAGTTATTTAAAGAAATTTCATCCTGTTTTTTAATTTCCCATGCTGTCAATCTGCTCAGCTGTTGGGCTATAATTAATGAAAAACATCATGAAGAGTCACTTAAAAGAAACAATTTTTCTGTATTTATCCACTTTTAGAAATAAATGCAGACAGAAAACACATTGTTTTCTGTTTGTATTTATCTGTAAAAATCCATAAAAACGGAAAGCAGGCAGCCTTAATCATAATTGAACAGTCCCGACCATTACCAATTTCTCTGGAAGAAATTGTGGATGCAACAAGAATGCATGAATGTCTCCAGTTGGCCTTATCTGCTGTGAAATCAGGAAATTGGAAGAAGTGCTGAGGCATTGCAGACTCTGCTGTAACTGCATCATGTCCGTTATGAGTTGGGGGCCTCTCCGGAAGGTCGTCTATTGAGAGCACCAAGATTGGTGATTCCTGGATAATTGCCAGGTGGTGGATCTATCCCATACTGCCCACCAATGAGTGGTTAAAACAAAATCCAGACTTCGGTGCAAGGTTTGATTTCCAAGACTGGATGGCCGGGTCGCGCAGACTGTGTGACACTGCCTGCTGTGCCAGGTGGCTGGACCAGCAGATCCACCTGCACCCATCATTATGGAAGACATTGCTCCTTTTCCATGACACCAAGCGAGTGCTGATTTCGTGATTTCTGAAGTTTGCCTGATGGTCAGTACATGCTGGTTGTAATCGATGACTTTTCAAAATATGCCGAGGTGGAGATTCTCGATTCCTTGACTACCAGTCAGACTGTACCCTGTTTGGAAAATATGACTACTACTGGTTTGTTGAGTAAACTCCCTACTTACAATTGGCCTCCGTTTTCCAGCCAGGAGTTCGCAGTGTATTGAAGATTGAAAGGTATTTCTCATAGCAAAATCAATCCCAGGTGTGCTCAGGCCAATGGAGAGGCCAAAAGCTTCATGCAGATGCTAAATAAAGTGATAAGAATTGTGTTAGTTGACAACCAGAACCTGGAATGTGCTTTGCGCTCGTTCCGCTGAGAGTATAGGCTTAAGCCACATGCTACAACAAGAGTACGTCACAACACGTTATGCATGAACAGGATGGTGGTTGACACTATCCCTCACATCGTGGAGCTGTCAGAGGCTAGGGATGGAGTGGCAGATGCACTGCCCAAGTGCAAGGTGAGGAACGATGAAGCATCTATGAAGCGGGAGGCCCGTCAAAGGATTCTGCAAGTGGGCGATCTGGCACTCATCCGAGATCGACTTCCAGGGAGCAATTTTCAGCTATCGTTTGAAGTTGATTCATGGAAGGTCAGTGCTGTACGAGGGACAATGCTGACGGCAAGAAGAGGTGATGATGCAGTTACCAGGAATGTGTTTTTTTTCAAATATGCACACCACCGGGCCATGCATAGGGTGTTAATCACCCGCCATCTCAGGAGGGTGACACTGGAAATAAGGAAGACATTTTGTTTGATTCTACAGGTAGTCCTACATGCAGTCCTACGGGACGTGAGTCTGAGTCCGACATTCAGGATCCGGCCCACCGATCACCTAGCCTTCAGGAGAATAGCAATAGATTTGATGTAGGTGAGAGTGTAGGTGAAGGACACGAACAACAACAACGAGAGTCGGGTGAGAACAGTCCAGTGGTTCATCAAAAGGGTATGGCTAGGTATCATTTCAGACCGCATCAAGGTAGATCCACAAGATTCAAAGACTATGTGCTGAACTGATCGTGATGACACGTCACTGACCAAAACTTCAAGTTGAGTCCAGATCCTGTGAATATGGTTTTTGCTGTCCTCACCCTGTTTTCTTTTTTCTTTACTGGTTTTGTGAGTTGTGTTTCATTGTGGTTTTTTTCTATCAGGGTCAAGGAGGAATGTTATGTTGGGGCTGGGGTGTTCCCACTATGTTACTGGTGATAGAGGTGTTTGTGAGAAACCCTGCAAATGTTTGAAGTAACTGGCATGTACCACAGCACCATTGATTATTGGGACAAATGAATTATGATCACATGTCTTAACAAAATCTAGGGAACATAGGTGGAAATACAAAAAAGAAAAGTTGCTGTATACTAAAAACTTACTTGAACACAACTATATGATAGCTGAGCTCAGCACAATTGGTATTATACAGATCAAGGTTTTTGAAACAATGATGTCTATTTAATGTATTTTATTAAATTGTCAAAATTGAGTTTTGTTGAGGGATTGTATTGTTGAATGTATAAATTATGTACTTTGGGCCTGATTCACAGAACTAACTTACGTCAAAAACGTAAAGTTAGTACTTTTTGGTATTCACAGAATGAACTTACTCATTTCGGTATTCACAGAAGTTAGTAGTCCTAACTTTAGGACTCCTAAATGCCTTCTGTGAATACCAAAAGTCTTAAAGTTAGGATTTTTCTCAGTTTAGGAGTAGTAAAGTTAGGACTCCTAACTTCAGGACTCCTAAATGCCTTCTGTGAATACCAAAAGTCTTGAAGTTAGGATTTTTCTCAGTTTAGGAGTCGTAAAGTTAGGACTCCTAACTTTAGGACTCCTAAATGCCTTCTGTGAATACCGAAAGTCTTGAAGTTAGGATTTTTCTCAGTTTAGGAGTAGTAAAGTTAGGACTCCTAACTTCAGGACTCCTAAATGCCTTCTGTGAATACCAAAAGTCTTGAAGTTAGGATTTTTTCTCAGTTTAGGAGTCGTAAAGTTAGGACTCCTAACTTTAGGACTCCTAAATGCCTTCTGTGAATACCGAAAGTCTTGAAGTTAGGATTTTTCTCAGTTTAGGAGTAGTAAAGTTAGGACTCCTAACTTCAGGACTCCTAAATGCCTTCTGTGAATACCAAAAGTCTTGAAGTTAGGATTTTTCTCAGTTTAGGAGTCGTAAAGTTAGGACTCCTAACTTTAGGACTCCTAAATGCCTTCTGTGACTACCGAAAGTCTTGAAGTTAGGATTTTTCTCAGTTTAGGAGTAGTAAAGTTAGGACTCCTAACTTTACTACTCCTAAACTGAGAAAATCCTAACTTTAAGACTTTCAGTATTCACAGAAGGCATTTAGGAGTCCTAAAGTTAGGACTACTAACTTCTGTGAATACCGAAATGAGTAAGTTCATTCTGTGAATACCAAAATGAGTAAGTGTATTCTGTGAATACCAAAAAGTACTAACTTTACGTTTTTGACGTAAGTTAGTTCTGTGAATCAGGCCCTTTGTGTGACAGGACTGTTTTGAATAAATAAAGTGATGTATTTATGTATATTTTTGTAGCCCTGAAGAAGTCCGTGTGGACGAAACGCGTTTGCTACGTTTCTGAATGGATTGTCAAAAGAAGAAAATGAATAAAGACATTTTATAACTCAACATGCCTAATGGATATTATGTACTGTTAAAACATTGCTTATGTGTATTAATTATTTGAAGAAGTTCTGCTGAACACTCACTTTGATATGAGTGATAAGATTCACCTTTTCATGAGTGATGAACCACTGTGGATTAAGTTAAGATTGGGAGATTCTCCCTTTTTGGAAGTTGAGGGGGTTTGAACTTCTGGTTCTATGTAACATAAATAATCATTTAACTATCCCTACTGTTAGGGTAAATGCGATCGTTTACTGCCTCAAATCCCCTTGCAGTCAAGAGGTGTTTGTAAAAAACCCCTGTGCACGGAGAAGGTCTTAGTTCCGACCCTCACGTGCAGGGAGTGAGTTAATAAATAAGAGCAAGGCTCGGACCTTGTGGTTCTTTGCAGTACTAACAAGATTGATGTTGTGTTTCTTATTACGCTGTGCATATTAACTGTGCAAAGACATACACCCAGGCCTGGCGTGGCCACAACACCTTGTAAGTTTTTCTTCTGAGTGCCACATGAATGCTATAAGCTTTGATACTTACTGGCCACAATGGGAATCATTTTCCTAAGTACCTCTATCATCATAATCACACAGTAATGTCAGGCATGGCTCTTTCTTGATACTTTCTAAAAGCATAGCCAGTTCATGTCTCTTTTAGGACAGCCTACTAATATGTGTCCTGAGCATTTACTGTAGAGGCCATGAAGTTTCATGTTGTGAAAATCAGAGATTTTGCTACCCATCACCTCCCACACTCTCAAAGGTAGTCTAATTGTAACTGTGTGCTCAGCGTAGCACCTTAATTCGGCATACTGTTGTTTGGAAAACAAATTAGGTGGCTATGATAACCCACCTCGGCCCATCACCTAACACAGCAAGAGTAGCATTTTATTAAATCTGAGTAAAGTGTTTTTTAGTTGCGGTGTGCATAGAACGCACTCATCGCATTCTGCTTCTGGGTGGAATGACCGGCGCCACCCGCACCTAGGGGCGTGGCGCCCTTAGTGGCATCTCGTGCGGGAGCCGGCATGGTTTTTTCTAGGCAGGAAGGGGGGCCGGGAGGAAGCGAGGTAGAAGTGTTAGGCGTGGCCCCCGTGAGCACAACGTCATCAAAGGGCGCAGGGTCGACCTCCCCTCCTCGTTGGCTATAAAAGCGTTGGGAGATGCAGATTAATCCTCTTTGTACTCTCCAAGCAGCTCCGGAGGCAGCAGACCAGCAACGAGTTATGAGTTACCCATCTGCGTTTTTTTTCGGAAGTTTCGCTCGGGAGGTGGTCGCGAGGCTTTAGGAAGAAGGATCTCTTGAACGCTATCGGTGGAAAAAAGAAACAGTAGTAAGCTGGGTCGCTTCACACGGAGAAAAGGAGAGGGCCTCACAGCGTAGTCAGGTCTTTGTGAGTTGATGAGAATATGTCGGTGCATTTGTCCGCAGAAATGCTAACGGGGTTTTTTTTATCGTGGACGTCGCTTGAAAATATTGTGGCGCGAATGTTCAATCGAATTTTGGGGTGAAGGGTCTTAGCAGGAGGTCTTGCGAGTGTGGACGCATTTTACTCGGGATGCGGAGCTAAACGGGTGGCTACACGATATCCCGGTTTGCACGTTATGTATCATCCACTTTAAGAGTTGATGGCTTACCTTTTCCACCGCGCACCCTACAACATGCTCCAACAACCAGTGCCTGACCGTGCACATGGTGCGAGTGGGCAGTGCGGCCTACGCGGGAAAGGCAGGGGGTATCGCCAACAACCGGGTTTGATTCCGCCATCGGCTCAACAGGGTGAGCATGGGAAATGGAGGGGCGCGAAGGAGTGGTAGATAGCCGAGGGGTCTAGCCCCGAGAGCAGTACATCACCCAGGGTTCGATGCCGCTATCCTCGTGGTAAAGGTGTTAATTTATTTTATCTCTCTACGCAGGCGTGTGAATGATAAGTTTACCTAGCAGTTGTTGTGCATGGTGTGATGGCTTGGTGAGTTTTGGAACTAACGCGGCGACGCAGAATGTTTTGTGTAGCAGTTGGGAGCTTTTGCGAGAGGCCTGCAGTGTGCTTCCTTCCCACCTGGATTGTTTCTGCGCATGTTTGGCGCTGTGCAGTGTATCCATTTGCCTCAGTCAAGGTATCGTGGGTGTACCGTCGATGCTAGTGGGGTGGGAAGTTGGCATGATGTTGTGGTTTGGGTGGTTGGGTGGTACGACGGAGCGGTGGAGTGTATGTCCAAGGGGGAGTGGAGCGGGGATTGGGTGTGTATTGCTCCCTGTGAGTGCTCCGGTTTGTCGATGTCCCTTCTGATTTCCGCTACACTAGGGTCGGTTTGGCAGTATTTTCCACTTCCATCCTGCTGTGATGATCTTGTTTACCGCGGGGCTGCAATGAGCAAGTGTGTGGAGTTTGCTTGGGTTGTAATTGCCTTCTTGCCGCACTTTGTGTTTGCGTTCATTTGTTGCAGTAAGCGCAGGTTTGTACAGTAGCGCCGCAGTTTTGGCCGTATTTCCAGTCAAAGCCCGCGAGCGCCTGTTAAGTAGTCAGCATCTGTTAAAGGGACTCGACTGATGCCTGAGTAAGGTGAGTTGGTGGCCTGTTACTGTAGCGTTGGCCTCTTTTACCCTCGTGTTCTTTACTGCTAACATTACATGGGCATTGCTGGCTGAGCAGCTTGGTAACCGAATAGGACTTTGCTTTCTATTAACCGATATCAGTTACCGGTGAAAGTTGCCATTTCCAGCGCCTTGAGCTGAAGCTTGGTGTATTATTAACCACTCTGTCGCAGTTGTGATTTGCATGCGGTCTGCGCCACCTCTGCTGTTGGACGGTGGGTCACCTGTATGAACTGCAGTTTGGGCAGAAGGTACAGTTTGCAGTACGTTCGTGATTTTACATTTGTAAACCAGTGTGATGGTTCTACACAGCACAGAGGAGGGTATAATGCAGTATGTCTGTGCTTGAAGACACCCATGGTCAGTAATGATGCAATTGTATATTCACAGCGTGATAAATAAAGGGTTTACATTGTGCGGCGTGATACACATTGAAAATTCTCTTGCACGTCCTATGGGAAAGCTGTAGTATTGCTGTGGTCAGTGTCGTTGATCGGAGGATCTGAGCGGGCGCTGTGTGTGGCGCGGTCTTGGTGCACAGACGGACCAGGTCTGCGGGGCCGACGTGTGCAGTGTGTGCGTTCATAGCGTTGGCGGCAGAGTATGGCTGTACAGGGCTCTTTTGTGCACGTCCGCATGCCCACGGCTGTCCCTCAAGCGAACAGCTTTGTCTGCTGATGGTTGTTTAGTATTTAGAACGTGCTCCTACCGTACGGTCGAGTCCTACGATTTTGAACTACGAAAAGACAACCTACGACGTTTGGCACTTGGAGTGGAGGTACACGCTCTAAGCAGAGAACCATATGAAGCTTTATGAGTGCCGGTTACACGTCTGGAGCTGGTCTGGCTCTGTTTCGAGATTCATTTCTTCCCCTCATTCTGTTTTTTCTTTAGAACGGTGGCCGACTGTGCGCCCCACTGCTATTGGGCAGGTGGTGGATGGCCATATTATCGCATTACAGGCTATCCGCTCCAAAGCCACTCAATGAGCAGTGCTGCTGCGGGCGAAGTGCCGGATGTCTGGTCTGGCTCTGATTCGAGATTCGTTCTTCCCCTCATTCCATTTTTCTTTAGGACAGTGGCCGACTGGGCGCCCCACTGCTATTGAGCAGAACCTCATTCTGTTTTCTTTAGGACAGTGGCCGACTGGGCGCCCCACTGCTATTGAGCAGGTTGTGGATGGCCATACTATCACATTACAGGCTATCCGCTCCAAAGCCACTCAATGGGCGGTGCTGCTGCTGGTGAAGGGCCGGATGACTGGGAGTTAGCAGGAAGGTAGATTTCAAGCCCCCTTACCAATGTTATTTAGGAGCAATTTCCAAGTTAAATGCGCCGGCAGGGCATGCCAGGCAATCGCAAGGTAAAGATTTCACAGCAATACAGATAGGTTACGCAATCCTAAAGGGGGGCTACGGGGGGAGGTATGGCTCCGGTAGGTGACAGCTCAGAACTATAGGGGTACAGTATGGTTTGCTAAGGTTACCTCGAACGGGTCCATGAAATCCTACATTACCCCGGACTTGGTGGCTCGGGTCAGGTGCTCTCAAATGTCTGGATGCTACGCCATGAGGCAGGATAAGGTATCACCAGAGGGCCTGTTGGGGTCGCTGTTTTGTCACAGATAACTGGGCCTGTCCCGGGTCCTCTCTTGCACGGCCCTCAAATGGGTGGGCAGTTTGATGGACTGGGCTCACTACCGTAATCAGCACCGGTATGTAAGGCTGGTATAATGATGACGCAACAGAGTAGAAGAACTGCAGGATGACTCCAAACCTCCAGCTACCTTCTATATGGCGGCACATCTATTTCTCACACTTCGCCTGCTTTAGGTGATACACCACCAGATAGGGGTACCACCTTCCCTTCACTGCGGTTAGCCCACTTTGTATAATAGGGCTTGTGTTGGTGTGGACGTGCATACCACGATGGATGTAATCATGGAAGGCGTAGAAATGCATGGGATATGTAAATGCACAGACATAGCGTTACAGCGTCTGTTTGAGGGCTGCTTCGTAGTGTCCTCCATAGGGTGAATAATAGCGAGCTGGTTGTTGGGGAGCTAATGATCACTTCTAGTTTAAGGAAGTTCAACACCTTTCTGGTCCTGTTCAGCTGCCCTCTCTTTTTCAATAATAGCCCACTTTGTATAATAGGGCTTGTGTTGGTGTGGACGTGCATGCCATGATTGATGTAATATGGGAAGGCGTAGAAATACATGGGATATGTCAATGCACAGACATAGCGTTACAGCGTCTGTTTGAGGGCTGCTTCGTAGTGTCCTGCATAGGGTCAATAATAGCGAGTTGGTTGTGGGGGAGCTAATGATCACTTCTAGTTTAAGGAAGCACAACACCCTTCTGGTCCTGTTCAGTGGCCCCCCCTTTTTTCAATAATAACCCAGGAATCAGGGAGCTCTGTAGTACTAGGGCAAATCCAATGTGCTGCGTACTCCAGCATGGGGATACAGGAGAGGGCTACAGGTAAAAGAGTGATGGAACACCAAAGAAAAGCATGCAGGGTTTTTTCGCTTCTGCTACCGGGTCCTCCCCATGCAGCGCAAAGGGTAGGCCCAAATCGCTGGCGTAGGGACTTGGGTGGTAACCCCGTGTCATAGGCAAACCAGTAGTTTATGGACTTGGGGCCTGGGTAGGTGGGATAAGAATTGAATATCACCTTCAATACATGAGGACAATGAGAACAGTCCGGCAGCTCTCAGCAGTCTACGGATTTATGGCGAGACTGGGGCGCCAATATTCAGGAAGGGATGGACAGTCTCGTAGTTCCCTCTGGCCAGGGCGCCCCCTCCACTGATCAAACTCAGTGCAGGGCAGTGGCTGTAGCAATAGTCCTCAGAGATGCGGCCTGGTAAGGCCAAGACTAGACGCTAGTTTTCGAGATGGCAGTAAGAGCCGGGGAGGTGTCAGCTATTCAGCAGGTATAGTTATCAAAAGCAGATTGCTTGGAAGCCAGATAGCATCCCTTAGTAGAGTGCCCTACAATAACGGAGTAGTGAATTGAGCCTCCATGGTCCATTACCGAGAGTATCAGGAGTTTGGGCTGAGACGCAGCTGGCTAAGCTGGCTGGTAAGCAAGGGCTGGTCTACAAGCATCGGAAGGACAGCATGCATTTTGAGGCTCATTGGGAGCTTAGGGAGAGGCGATTTTTGTGCAGACAGCTCATCCCGATTGAGGATGAGGAGGTCACCGGCATAGTTCGGCCTGGTTGGGCATGGTGCGTAGGCAGAAAGTCATAGGTGGGCTAGCCGATACCAAAATTGGAGGCATGTGAGAGGGCACCTGATAAGGGCCTATCTGGGGGGAAGAGGTTTGACCGGCTGGGGTCCTAGACTTGTCAGCCCTAACTGTGATACCCCGGAGTTCCTTTTTGGGATGGGAGCTGCCTGGAGGTTGGCCACAACACAGGCATCCCGATGGATGGTGGGTTAGACGACTCCCTGGAGGCGCTGGTAAGGGGCCTAGTGGTTGCCATCAGCCGGTAAGTAGCTGGTGGGAGAGGGGGCTGACCTGCTGGTAGCCCCGGATTTTTTCTGGTCATGCCCGAGTTGGTAATTTCTTTGGGGGTTGCACCCTAGCAGTCAAACAAGATATAGGTTGGGGGGAGGGCAAGAGCGCCAGTAAGCTCCTCGCCCTGTGGCGGGGTCCCAGGCAAGAAAAGGGTGTGGACTTCAGTTTTTGGCAGGGACTGGCTGACCCTGGACAGGGCAAGCATTCATTGGGGGCTCTGGGCTGGTGGGAGGGGGGACTGACCTGCTGGTGGTCGTGGACTCTCCTGCCCTACCCAGGATGCCTAGGTGTATGTTTAAGAAACTTTGGAGGGGGTATACCCCGGTCCGGTGGGGCCAAGGCGTAAGCAGTGCCCTGGTGGTAATGCCTCTCTCTGGGAGGAGGACTAACACTGAAAGTTACAACTGGAAAACAATGCAAGTTGGGGCCTGCTGGCGCAGCGAGCACAGGGCCATGACGAGGATGTATGGCCATGATTGGAATGTAAATAATATCATTTGAATAATGTATTCCTTGGAATGGAAATAATCTAATGCCTTTTAATAACAAGCGGTTGTGTGTATACCCATGCCTTGAAGAAATGGTCAAGTACCTTAATCAAAGAGGAATAAAGGATTACTCTGCTTGAAGTTTTACTACGCAGTTGATCAACAACAATCTGCTTCATGTCTTTCTATGTTGCCCTATGAGTTTGGGAGGAGGGATAAAAGATGTTGGGTCTTCTGGCAGGAGGGGCGACTCGCACGCTGTATGCACACTAAGTTTCACCCATGCTGCTAAAGCAGGGGCACTCAATGCACAGCCCATGAGCCGCTCGAGTCCGGACAGACCGTGTCATGTATCCACCTAATAAACAGTAGCACTGCTGCAGTTTGCAGGGCTGACCCGACATTTAGGACGAAGTGAGACAAACACACAGGTTGTAACTCCTGTAGGATGCGCCTCGCACTGTGAACAAGAGCGGCACTGAGGTGTCTATGAGGGCCCATCATTTATTTAGATGATAACTATGATAATGGGGCTGCCACATGTCCAGCTCAACACAGTATCCTGCCGAACTCAGCTTTAGGAACATGTTTACCCTTAGAGAAGCTAATAATAAAGAATGTAAACACCTTAAGTGAAGCATTCCTGATCCGGCAGGAAACTACCCCAAATCCTTTACAGTGCTTAATTTATGCTGGTGTTTGTCCGTGCTTCAGCACCGGCATTTAAGACAGCCCACCACACGGCGGCGCTATTTGTCTATTTTTGTGCAGTGAGCGGATCAATGAGTGTTTCATAATTCAATATACATTAAAATTCATTATACCAGCCGTCCATGACGTTTTATAGGCTTTGACAATAGTCCAAATTGCCACACTTGTAGGAGTGCAATGGTTGTTGTGCTGGTACTGACATTGACAGTGCTGGCAGGGGCAACGGGAGGTGCACGTTACAGCTACCTTTTGAGAAGAGTCCTGGACTTTACTTTTATTTTTATTTTTTTTACAAATTATACACTGCTTTAAGTTAGTCTGAGTTAATGGCCAATCTAGTGACTAGTGATACAGGTTGACTAGATCTAATTTTACTGTCTGTAGGAAAGGAACATACAATTGTGTGATATTAGTGATTCAGTGTGCACCACTAAGCGATGTGTTGGAAGTTTGATAATAATTCCAAATAGGTCTATTGCGATCATAATGGAAGAGAATAGGAAAAATTGCATGCTACATATTAATCATGTCTTTTTATTTAGCATTTCATAACACTTCTAAGAACTGTAAGTACCAAACGTTATTATTGACCAATTATGGTACTTGATATACTTACGTCAGAAAGACGGAAGGCTGAATCTGTCCAGCTGGGACTCAAACTTGTGGCCTCATTTGTCAGTAGCGAGTGTTTAACTCACTAAGTCATCATGACAACTAAACAGTTTGCTATGGTGATTCATTGTTCTAGTTGGTCATCGCCTGTCAACCATCCCACATTTAGCTATGAAACCATGATTAAATCTTTATCCTGTATGAATCAAAACCGGGATGGTGCCTGTCCTGGGAAACCATTCTTAGTGTCCTTCTACAATATTGATCCGGTTTCAATGTTCTTGCATCCTGGCAATTAAGAGTTCAGAGATATATGGAGATTATGATTTGGCCAAGAGAAAACAGTTTGGTCAAGTCAGAGAACCAAGACTGCAACACATGGCTGCTTGTTACTGCTCTATCACATAATAGTGGGAGACTTAGAGACTGGGCATGTCTCCCACAAGGCATGATGTCCGGCGTGCTCTGGGTCGCAGTGCAGTTTTCTTATCACTCACGTACTATTAGAGATTAGCTTGATTTCTGGTGCCATCAGACTTTGCAAAAAACAGGAAAAAGACAATACATTAAAAGAAGTGGTTGCCAAAGACCACACAACTTGGTCATATGGGTGGCTGTGATTAAAAAAACATGTCTTCTGGATCTATTGTTTTCCAGCTTCCTCAATACACAAAAACTGGGTGCAGCAGTTCCAATGGGGAGGCCCAGCGACTGTTCTCCCTAGGGAAATGCCACTGTGTTGGAGACCATGCTCAGATTTTTAATACAGTATTCCCTACTAGCATATCTTGGTAAAGTGGCAAAACTAAGATTAAATGGCAAGTCTCCTAAAGACATGGATAAAAACCTGTCCTCTGGGCTGCATCTAGCAATGGGATTGGGTGGGGGTGTCTGCTCACCTCTGAATAGGGACCACATTGTTGAGGGCCTGTCAAGATTTTTTTTATAGCACTTGCTAACCTATGTGAGCTTGTATCTAAGTGCTCCCAGTGTTTGCAGATAAGGGAATAAAGAAGCAGAAGGAGTTTGTGAGGCACTTTCTCTAGGTCCTGAAGGTACTGGACAGCATCAGTGGTGGATACTGCTGCTTAGAGTTGGTGTCCCTAAGCGTTGATCTACTTGGGAAAGTGAGATATCATGGCTGTCCCCAGGAAGTGGTAAGGGGACTGAAAGCAAGTTACAGTACTTTTGTATTTTTGCCCTCTACACCATCCCCAGTCAGCATCAATGCAGCTATCAACCGCATCCCAAACCATACTTTTTGGCCCTTGAGTAAATGTTTGAGCGTGCCTATACTCAAGCATGCCCAGTGGTGCTAGGTGAATCAAGCTGTATTGTTAGAAAAGGAAAATGAATGTTAAAGTATATTAAAATGCTCTCATATCACCCAAATAATCTTGTTTTGTTTTGTTTACTCTCATCTTGGGCTGTATCATGATTCTGCTAACAGCAGCGCTTAGAAACACGAAGAGGCAGTAACTACCCTGTATTTTCCAAGCTCTGCTGTCTGTGGCCCATGCACTAACTTGGAGATTTGTAGGGTTAATGTATGTGCTGAAGATGGTAAATAGAAACGCACAGACCCCCTCTGCATCAGTGCAGCTTAGAGAATGGGATCATAATGTGGCTCCTTGCGATTCAAATGTCTTCCTTATTCTATTGTTCGGTTAGGTTCTATAATATTATTAATTTCCCTCAACTAGAATATTCTATCACAAACAGCATGTGACTGTACAATGGTAAATTACTGAAAGCAGCAGTGCTGCTGAAAGACCTCATGAGATGAAAGGGCCTGTGTGATGTCTATCTCTCTCATTCTTTTGATCTTTATTTAGATGTCTTTCTCAATTTTGTCCACTCCTATCCTTGTTCCTAATTAATATGTGCGAAGGCCATTCATCATTTATTCCGAAATGACAGCCTGAAATTAGGAACTATTTTCTCTGAATGGTGTTGTGCAGTTTTAATAAGATGTTAAAAGTTTGCACATATGTCACAGTGAAATAAACATGATTTTCCTAAATAGAACACCACATTTTTATCTATTGCACTGCATGGCGAGCACATTCACCAAACACAACAGGCTCACGAGCGTGGCAGCCACATACTTTTCTGCAAAGACACTTGAGGGATTACTTCCCCTGCTGACCTGACCAAAAAAAATGCAAAGAGAGGGCCTTAGATTTAATCTGCCGAACCGACAGACAGCATCTGACTGAGACGGGGCAGGAATGACTTCTCAGGAAAGTACTGATTCGGATAGCACATGGGTAACAGCACATGAAAAGGAGAGCCCACCCTGGAGCCACAATTCAGATTCAGCCCTCAGCATCACCTTGTCTGGGAAAAAAAATAGAGATGGACTCCTATCAAAGCACTGCTCTGAGTTCCTTCACTCGTGAGGCTGAGGTGACTGCTACAAGAAAGAAAACATTTGCTGATAGGACGTCTAGGGAAATCTCATCAAGTGGCTGTAGGGGAGGGCCTGAAGAGCTCTGCTCACCAAGGAAAGGTCCATTGCTGGAATGGTCGAAAGAATCACAGGCTTAGGAACTGAAAAGCGTGTTTGGACTACGGGCAACAACCCAAACGTATCAGACCAAAGTTCCAAAAAACACAAATCCCAGCTCATTACCCTCAGAGGGTAGAGACTGCTAACCCAAGAAGGAATCCATCCATCAAAAAAACTCTAGAATATATCCCTATATAGGTACATCAGTGGCATAAGTGGGCCCATGCTCCAGCTCCATTTGTTCTGACATCCTCTTGTGCCCCACAACTAAAGCTGGTGAATGTCACAGAAATATAACAGACAGTGCACCTTGCAGCACACATTATTATACCCAACCCCTCTTTCATTGAAAAGGAGTGATTGCTTGAGGGCCCACTATGTTTCAAGTTTCAAGTTTCTTTATTTTTGCATAGTTAACTAAAACCATTGCAATATTAGCACTTAAAAGAATAAAAAATTCCCTAAAAATCACTTCTAGAGACGCCACTGGGGTACAGCAACTTGAAAAATGCCTCCATAACAGTAAATACGAGTGTAAAGTGGAGGGATGCACATCTTGCTGACTTAAGAGAACCTTTAGTATCCTACACGTTGAAGACCTTACTTACTCAATCTCCAGACCCCAAACAAGGATGCTGGAGGGTTGTAGCAGAAAGCTGGAAACAACAGAATGCAGGGAAAGGGGAGGTAAAACCCACTGCGGGCCCAGACAAACTGTACTAATGCTAAGTACAGTTGGATATGTGGCCATTCTGTGGCAGTTGAGACTATGACTGGCCTCACCAACTGGTTCTTGGAGAGCAACTTGGATGTCATTTAAGGGCAGCCAGGGGTCACAACAGCGACCCCTGGCTTGCCACTTGCGAACCGTGCTACTGCCTTTGCAACCGCTGGACTCAGACGTTGCAAAGGCAATACTAAGTACAGATGGTAAACAGTGCCTTGATAAGCAGCTCTTACAGCGACCTAGTTCATTAGACGTTTCAGTTAAACAAATAAAATTAGCACTGCTATAAGCACTTTACTGAATAAATTAGCAAATTAAATACAATTTAAACACGTTGCCCAGTTTCATTTTTTTTAAAAACCTGTAGAGTTATATATTTGAATAATAACATTACCTCTGTGATTTGCATGGTTGGATAATGCCTTACAAGTAATCATAATGGAAATGTATTTACAATGAAAAGGGATAAGTTAACAGCATAGTTCATATTTAGACAGTAGTCTACATGAATTAATACTGTTGGATAATAGTAACATTGTTTTTTCTGCATCTTCCTGTAATTTTCCAGTGCATTTTATTCTTGGGGCATATGGAGCATACACTAGAGGAACCATGAAATAACGACGGTTTGTGATTTAAATAAATTGGGTTCCCATTGTTTCTTCTTTGAACAAACACATATGTTTTCATGCAGCAAAAAATAGAAATGTGTAATGTTCCTATAATTTCAGTGCCATATTTAAACTATAGGTGGTAGATGAAATAGACCGTGTTAGTAACTGTGGTGTTATTATATAATTGTGCGTATTAGGGTCTCTTAACTTCAGCAATGTCAATTATTGTGTCTTCGGGATCAAGGTAATGTGATATCACTTCCTGGTAGGATTCAGTGTCAAAGATCATATGATGTCACTTCCTGTGATGGCACTGGGGCAAAGGGTGGTTATGTTAGGTCCCTTCCCACCATTTTGGTGACTCAACATCCATGCACAGCGGGGTTCGATCAAAGAAATCAGAGGGAAGTCATAAAAAAAGCCCTGACAGCCAGGGAATTGGCAGAGTCTTCACATCTTTTGTCTGGGATATGAAATCTGACAGCAGGTTTGGGGAAGCAAACATATCAATGTATGGTACTGGTCGATGGACACAGGTGTGCTAGAATAATATAGGTGCAAATAGTAGTTATCTAAAGAGAGGGATGCAGGTGATTGAGATGATTATTGACCATATTCTCCCTGTCCTGGAAGATATATTCATGTTTGTGAGTGGAGGTAAGCTTCTGCCCATTCAATAATCTCCTAAACTAGCTGTTCCGGCCGGGATATCGTTGTGTCTCCTGTCTGTTGATTAAGGGTTAGACCACCTGGTGGTCAATCCTGGGGGCACCAAAGTGCACGCCGAATGACACAGGTACCGGTCTTCTAAGGGTGTCCACAAACACTAGTATATCGGGGTAATCAAAGTGTCTCACCACTCCACCAAAATGTCATCTGTTCTTAATTCTATTGGACAAAAATGATGCAAGGAAAATCTTTACAATATGTTGAAATGATTTCGCAACCATGTGAGAGAATCCCTCGTCCCCTGCGTCAAACTTATCATACTGCTGCATTCCTGAGATGACGGGTTGATATTTACCAAAAGATATAAATTAAGCCAGGGTGATATTTTTAATATGTGAGAGTAATCTGAAATTCCGTTTTTTGGATTACCTGTATTTCACACAATTTTTAGCTTTGGAAGTTTTGCCATTTTGCAACTGGTTTGAGCAGGAAATGTTTTGCAGGAACTGTAAAACGAATATGTGGCACAGTCTATTACAAGTAGTCTGCAGTATCTCATGTTACCCTTGTATGGAAGAGATACCCTCTCGCATAGTTTTGAAGCAGAGACCGGTGAAATGCATTTCATGTAATATGCAAATGTTTTGTACATTTTGTGTGTATTCTGTGGCAAACGTTTTGCATTTCACCCACCACTTATGTAAATGGAACCCGGCCCACTAAACAACTACTCTGGTAGATATGATATACACCTGCAGTTGCAACTATGGATGTGCTGGAGCTTAACTCGTTTTGAAAGGAGGTATGAGGGTTTAGACTGAAAAAAACACCCTTTTCGTGGGCAAAAACTCTTTCCAAAAGTGACAACCAATGAAAATTAAGTCTTCTGAAGAAACTTTTCTAGGCTGATGAAGCAACCGTGCAGGCAAAGATCCTGGAACACCAATCAAGCATCTTCTTGGTGCCTGGGATATAACTTGGTGGCAATTAGCCAGCCAGCAGATTTGGGAAATATATGCCCATGCTCTGCACATTAGAGAGCCACTAAAGTTGCTAAGTCATTTGGTAAGAGTCTGGAAGCTAATGACAACTCAGACAGAAGTACTTAAAACTGGAAGTGCTGGTGACCCATCACAAATGCATGAAATGTTGATGGCTATCATGAATCGGAATCTAGATATAAGCATCTTTTATATATATGAATACCATATAGTCAAAGTATTGAAAAAAGGAGTCAATTCCTTGCAAGCTGTCATTTTAACTAGCCATTGCCACACAATCTTGTTCACCGCTGTCATATCCATGATCAGTCTCTATTTCCTTGCAGAGTGGCACACCACAAACAGAGAGTGCATTCCTGCCAGTCTCCCACTTTCTTGATAGGCTCTTCCCCAAGGGATCTGCTCTAATAAGGCTGCTTTTTTGACTGGTCAAAGTGAATCTGATGGAATAGATCTTGAATATGTATTATCCCATGTTACCCATTCTACGTTCTAAAAAATCAATCAGTTCTAGGTGTGAGGTAATTTTAGATCTTTTTACTGCTTTGTGGATCCCATTTAATCTCTTCAGTCAGAGAGATTACCTCCAGGTGGAGGACAATACCCAATGATGATGCTGTCAGCTACCAGTACGTCAGTGGCAAAAACATACCACTAACCGAAAGCAGTTGTTGAGGGTCCCACAGATTTCCCCTTAGGGATCCTCCTAGACCACTTGATCCCACTCTTTGATGTTTTTGATATACACGCACGGAAGCAGAGTGGGTGTCAGAAACCTTTGCTTCCTCCACCTTCTTTGATATTTAAGGCATGTATTATCCCACTACACAACTTAGGCCTCACCTAACTGAACAGTCACATCTCCTTCCACCAACCACCCAGACACCTCCACTCCGCAGGATTCCTACAACAACACATACACAAAACCAAATCAGGAGTACGGACATTCTTACATCAAAGCCTCCTCCTCTCTTTTTAAATTCAGCGAGAAGCTGAAGACCTGACTTTTCAATTAACCAACCTACCATAGGCAGGGCTAGGCACACTCAGACACCTGCTTGGCACCAGGATACCCTCAAGTGTTATAGTGCTCTTTACAAATACACATAGCACAGTACAATATATCATCTGTAACATAATGCACAAACTTGTACCAAACATTTGGAAAGTCCTTTGGTTGGAGACTCAGGGGAGACAATGTTAGTGAAGCTGCTGAAGAAGGCAGCTGTTACAGTTTCTCAGGAATGCCCATATAGTGATGCCTTCATGGGGAAGGAGAGGCAGGTAACTGGTTTGTAGGCTGTGATTGAATTCTGTAATGTTCCCAAATCCCAATGGTCGACATGTTTCTAGCCTACCCCTTTCAGCTATTCTTCAGGACCTAGTGTATAATATATGTGATACTTAGTTCCACTCCTGCAGTTGATCTACTAATCACAACTTTTAGACAGTGCATCAATCGCACATGTCTACACAGGTGCAGTAAGAATTAATACCACCTGGTACTCCTATTCTTAATTATGTTTCATTGCTGAAGCCTAGGCTTCATGGTTCTGCCGGCGGGAAGTTCTGCTTATAGTCAGACACGCGTCAAAGACAGAACTCCGCTTATCTACCTACTTCTAATCCGAGCGGATTGTTCTTATCTTGTCACATTTGCTTTGCATTCAAAGATAGAGGTCAAATGTCAAGCTCTGTTTTCCAGGGAGGTTGGTGTTTATTTTTATTTCTCTGACTTCAAAGTGAGGTGATTTATGTGACAATCATGCTGGCTGTGGAGAAGTGCCTGAGGAAGGCTTTACAGTGTTATTTTTTTCTAGCACACATCAAAATTTAAATGTCTGTAAATGAACTGTGCTGATGATCAAATCAATACACTAGGTGATGACATTTCCACACATTGTTTGTGTGGTGTATACATTATATTCATAAAACTGTATGTGAGTGCAAATGCTCTGGCCATTTCAATTGAAGATGTGTTGTCTGAAAGGGCAGTATGCTACCATACAATCCATACTCCACGTTACCCCACTCCACTCTACTCTGCACCGCTCCACTGCACTCTACTGTTCACCACTCCACACTACACCACTCCACTCCACACTGTGTCACTGCACTCTTCTCTGCACCACTATACCCCTCACTACTCTATACCACTCCACCCTACTCTATGCCAATGCACTATACCCCACACTACTCTATTATGCACCACAGCACTCTTTGCCACTGCACTCTACACTACTCCATGCACTTCACTCTATACCACCCTACTCTGCAACACTGCACTTTATGCCATTGCACTCTACGCCAATGCACTTTACTCTGTACCACTCCCCTCTATGCCCCTCTACTCGGCACCACTGCACTCTACTCTAAAACAATCTACTCTATGCCACTGCACTTGGTGCCAATGCACTCAGTGCCACTCCACTCTACTCTGCACCACCTTACACCACTGCACCTTATCCCTATGCACCCTACACCACTTTACTCAAAACCAATGTACTCTACGCCAATCTACTCTGCAGCACTGCACTCTGCGCCACTATACTCTACCCCACTGCACTCTACGCCATTGTACTCTGTCACTTCACTCTCTACCACTCTATTCTACTCTGCGTCACTGCACTCTAAGCCACTCTATTTTACTCTGCACCGCTACGGCACTGCTCTCTATGTCACTCTACTCCTACTGCACTCTATGTCAATGCACTCCCTCTCACTCTACTATACACTACTGCACTCTATGATAGTATACCCTTCAACACTGCACTCTGCCACTCCACTTTGTGCCACTCTATGCCAATATACTCTAAGCCACTGAACTCTACATCGCTCCATTCTATGCCACTGCACTCTGCATCAATCCACTTTAAGCCACTCTAATCTACTCTGAACCACTGCACTCCACGACACTCCACTCTACACTGAAACAATCTACTCTATACCACGGGAGTCTATGTGCCTCTATTCCACTCTGTGCCACCCCATTCTATGCCACTCCACGCCATTCCACTCTACGCCACTGTATTATACACCACTGCACTCTGCACCAATGCACTCTACACCACTTTACTCAGAACCAATACAATCTACGCTCTACGCAACTGCACTCTATGCTAATCTACTCTGCACCACTACACTGTATGCAACTATACTCTACACCATTGCACCCTACATCACTTTACTCTGTACCACTGTATGCCACTGCACTCTACACCAATGCACTCTATGCCACTCTACTCTACACCACTGCACTCTACAACACTCTACGTTTAAACCACTGCACTCTGCTACTGAACTCTATGCCACTTTACTCTGTGCCACTTTACTCTGCACCACTCTACTGTGCACCACTCTACTCTTTGCCACTGCACTATATGCCACTCTACTGCACTCTATGCCAATACAGTCTATGCCACTCTAATCTACTGTGCACCACTGCACTCTATGCCACTTCACTCTATGCCACTTCACTCTACGCCTCTCTACTCTACTCCGCACCACTCTACTCTATATCAGTGCACTCTACCCCACTATACTCTGCACCACTTCACTGCTTGCAACTATACTCTACACCATTGCACTCCACATCAATTTACTGTGCACCACTGTATGCCACTGCACTCTACACCAATGCACTCTATGCCACTCTGCTCTACACCACTGCACTCTACAAAACTATACTTTGCACCACTGCACTCTGCTACTGACCTCTATGCCACTCTACTCTATGCCACTTGACTCTGCACCACTCTACTCTGCACCACTCTACTCTATGCCACTTCACTCTACGCTACTCTACTGCACTCTATGCCAATGCACTCTATACCACTCGAATCTACTGTGCACCACTGCACTCTATGCCACTTCACTCTACGCCTCTCTACTCTACTCTATGCCAGTGCACTCTACTCCACTCTACTCTGCACCACTGCACTCTTCGCCACTTCACTCTACACCACGTCAGTCTAGGCCACTCCACTCTGCACCACTCCAGTATACACCACTCCACTCTGCAACACTGCACTCTTTGTCAATGCACTCTGCACCACAACTCTATGCCACTCCACTCTACCCTGCACCACTCCATGGCACTGCACTCGACTCTGAAACAATCTACTCTAAGCCACTGCATTCTGTTCCACTGCACTTTATGCTGCTCTACTCCACTCTGTGCTACTCCACTCTACGCCATTGCAATCAATGCTGCACCACTCTACTCTATGCCACTATGCTCTACCCTGCTCCACTATACTCTGCCCTGCCCTGCACCACTCCACTTCACTCTGCTCTGTAACAATCTACTCTATGCAACTGCACTCTATGTCACTGCACTCTACACCACTCTACTCCACTCTGTGCCACTCCACTCTACGCCACTCTACTACTGGTCACATCAAATGGGCCTACAGCAAAGTCTGCCCAATCTGGGCTCTATGACACTGGCCTTCCTTATGCAAACAGATGCCTTTGTGTTAGAGAGGTTTCTGGACGAAATAGAGCCAAGCAATGCAAGAAAGCTCTACCTACAATTTAGATATAGGACTCTTCCACTTGCCCCATTCACAGCCAGGTGGGGTCGACCGGTCAATCCAACACATGGCCATTGCGAATTTCATGGTCGGAAACAATAGAACCAATCAATCAATCAGGGAGTTTTTAAGCGCTCTACTCACCCGTGAGAGTCTCAAGGCACTGGGGGGGGGGGGGGAGGGGGAGCAGCTCCAGTCAGTCAAAGAGCCAGGTCTTGAGGATCTTCCTGAAGATGTGCAGGGTGGGGGCGCTTCTGATGTTGATCGGGAGCTCATTCCAGGTCTTGGCCACGATGTAGGAGAAGGTTCTTCCACCCGTTATAGCTCTGTGGATGCGCGGGGGTTCGGTGAGGGCGAGGTCGGCGGATCGAAGGTTCTTCTTGGGTACGTAGAAGGAGATTCTGTCCTGGAGATATTGGGGTCCGGTGTTGTGGAGGCATTTGTAGGCGTGGGTGAATATCTTGAAAGTTACTCTCTTCTCAATGGGGAGCCAGTGGAGGTTATGCAGGTGTTGGGTGATGTGTTTGTGTCGAGGGATGCTGAGGACGAATCTGGCTGTGGTGTTCTGTATGGTCTGGAGTTTGCGGAGCAGAGACTTGTTGATCCTGACATAGAGGGTGTTTCCGTAGTCCAGTCTGCTGGTTATGAGTGCGTGGGTGACGGTCTTCCTTGATTCAGGGGGGATCCATTTGAAGATCTTTCCAAGGATGCGGAGGGTGTTGAAGCAGGTGGAGGTGATGGCGTTGACCTGTCGGGTCATGGAGAGGGAGTAGTCGAGTATGATGCCGATGTTTTGGGCGTGGTCCATGGGGGTGGGGGGGTGCCGAGGGTAGTGAGCCACCAGGTGTTGTCCCATGCAGAGGGGGAGGGTCCGAGGACGTGGACCTCTGTCTTGTCCGAGTTCAGCTTCAGGCAGCTGCTGCTCATCCAGGATGCGAAGTCCATCAATCCTCCCTGGAAGTTGAGTCTGGTGGTGATGGGGTCCTTGGTGAGGGAGAGGATGAGCTGGGTGCCGTCGGCGTAGGATACTATGCTGAGTCAATGCTGTCTGACAATGGCGGCGAGGGGGGCCATGTAGATGTTGAAGAGCGTGGGGCTGAATGACGACCCTTGGGGTACTCCGCAATTGATTTCCTTGGGCTCAGAGAGGAAGGGTGGCAGTCTGATTCTTTGGGTTCTGCCAGTGAGGAAGGAGTGGAGCCAGTCGAGGGCGGTTCCCTGTATGCTGGTGTCGTGGAGTCTGGTGGTGAGTGTGCGGTGGGAGACGGTGTCGAAGGCTGCAGAGAGGTCGAGTAGGATCAGGGCTGCGGTGTGTCCTCGTCGTGAAGGGTGCGGATGTCATCTGTGGCGGCGAGTAGAGGGGTCTCGGTGCTGTGGTTGCTGCGGAATCCGGATTGGGAGGGGTCGAGTATGGAGTTTGCTTCGAAGAATTTTGTTAGTTGGACGTTGACGGTCTTCTCTGTGACTTTGGCCGCGAAGGGGAGGAGGGAGATGGGTCAGTAGTTCTTGAGGTCCGTGGGATCTGCTGAGGGCTTCTTGAGTAGGGGGCTGACTTCTGCTCATTTCCAGTCGTCGGGAAAGATGCCGGTTTTGAAGGTGGCATTGATGGTGCATCCTAGTTCTGGAGCAGTGGCGGCGGTGGCTCTGTGGAAGAGGTGCAGGGGGCAGGGGTCCGTGGGGGCTCCTGAGTGGATGCCTTTCATGGTCGATGCGGTGTCTTCGGTGGTGACTGGGGTCCAGGAGGAGACGGTGGTCTGGCTGGTGTTGCTGGATGAGGGAGTGGTTTCAGAGTTAGGTGTCTGGTCGTTGAAGTTGTCGTAGAGGCCCTTGATTTTCAGATGGAAGTAGGAGCCGAGCTTGTTGCAGAGGTCCTGGGAGGGGGTGATGTTCGTAGTTTTGCTGGGGGGTTTGGTGAATTCCTGGATGATGCTGAAAAGTTCCTTGGAGTTGCTGGAGTTGGCTAGGATCTTGTTCTGGATGAAGGTCCTTTTGGTGGATCTGATGGGTTGGTGGTATTCCGTCATGGCGTTCTTGTAGGTGGTGCGGTCTTCAGAGGATTTGCTGTTTCTCCAGTTCTTCTTGAGAGGTCTGCGGGTGCGTCTGGATTCTTGGAGGTCAGCAGTGAACCAGGTGGCCTTTCTGGGGCCGTGTTTGTCGGGGTTACATAGGGGTGTGAGCTCATCTGCGCAGTTGGTGATCCATCTATGGAGTTCTTTGGCTGTGAGGTTGGCATTGGTCGAGGTGGTGGGGGCATCGCGGTTGAGGGTGGAGTTGAGCTGCTCCTCGGTGATCTTGCTCCAGTTTCTTCATGGAGGGAGGGGTGCAGGTTTGGCCGGCGTATGTTTGTTGACGAGGAAGTGTACGCAGTGGTGGTCCGTCCATGGGGGTTGTGTGGTGTGGCTGAAGCGGATGTTGTTTCCACCTGCGAAGATGGGGTCGAGGGTGTGTCCTGCCTTGTGGATAGGGGTGGTGACGAGCTGTCTCAGTTCGATGTTGGTGAGGTTGTCCAGGAGGGTGGTGGAGTTGGGGTCATTGGGCTTGTCGAGGTAGAAGTTCAGGTCTCCGATGAGTATGTAGTCCATGGAGGTGAGGGCGTGAGGTGCGATGAGGTCAGCAATGGTAGTGGGGAACGAAGCGCGAGGTCCGGGGGGTCTGTAGGTGAGGGTGCCACAAATTGTGGTTCTAGGGTTGGTCTGGATATGGAAGTGAAGGTGGTCAGTGGTGGAGAAGGAGTTGCTTGTGGTGGAGGTGAAGAGTCGGAGGGAGCACTTGCGAGTGATGGCAAGTCCTCCTCCTGGGCGGTTGGGGAGGTCCTTCCTCTGGATCTTGTATCCATCAGGAATGGCGGTGGCGATGTCGGGGCGGAGGAGGCGTTGGTCCAGGTTTCTGTGAAGAAGGCGACGTCTGGTGAGAGGGTGTCGAGGAGGTCCCAGATCTCTACGGCGTGTCTGTGCAGGGAGTGCACATTGAAGAGGATGCACTTCAGGGCTTTGATGGTGTTGGCGTCCGGCATGGGGTCGGTGACTGTGGGGGTGCGGAGGGTGGTGAAGGTCTGGCGGCAGTGGCGGCAGTGGCGGCAGTGGCGGCAGGAGAACTGGCCATGGGTGGTGTTCAGCGTGGACAGCTGGCAGTTGTTGTTCCTCCCAGGGTAGAGTGCGAAGAGAGTGGCTGAGTCATAGCGGAGGGTGGTCGGAGATCCAGGGTCCCTGGCGCTGGTTGTGGTCGGGTCGGGTCAGGGACGGGTGCAGACAGGCTTGCCTTTGGCGTGCCTTCGGCGTGCCAGCAGCGTGCCCGCTGCACGGCCGCGCAGCGGCCGCCATTAAATAGGGGAGGGGAGGGGAGGGGAGGGGGGAGGGAAGCACAGCTGGGAGGCGGGAGCGGGAAACAGGCAGGGGGGAGGGGCCGCGGGGCAGCAGCGGCAGCGAGTGAACAGGTAGAAAAACACGCAACAATAAAAATAAAACTAAGACCAACTAAGTATTACAGAGGCATAAACAACAACAATACAGACAGAAAAAAAATGGAAAAATGGGCACAATAACAAGTACAGAGAAGACGGGCACAACACAATGCAGACTACAGATGGACCAGCAGAAGAGCAAGGCTCTTCCACTGGACCACCAAGGCCTCGAACACCTACCAGCTGAGGTGGACGGGGTTTCAGCGGCTGCAGCACTACAGCGGAGCTGCTGGGGGAGAACATGTATTGTTTTTATGCTCCACCTATCAGAGCATCATAATCAAATGTGGTGCTTTATTATGTCGCAGCCTTGGCGTAAGAGAATTCAAAGCAGCTTTGAGAATTATACAGTCTGACACCAGGCAAGTTGTGTTTTTTGCGGTCTTGAGGTTTCTGTTGGCTATGTGGAGGATTAGGCAAAGAGCACTGTAATATAATTCTGCAATGTACTTCATATGGTAGCTATTTTGTGGACCATTACTGGCATTAATTATTCTGTTTTAATTATATTGTAAATTTTATTGTTTTAAAATGCTTTTTAAGTTTTTATTTTTCATACAATATGTGTCATGTTCAATATTCGAGTTTTAACCTGTGTATGCTCATATTTGTCTTTTATGATTTTTGATGGCGAAATTCACAGAATAAAGATTATTGATGATGTTGATGAATAGAATATATAGTGGAGTGCTGTAGAGTTGAATGGCTTACATTGGAGTGGCATACAGTAGAATAGTTTACAATAGAGTGGCAAAGAGTGGAGTGGTGTAGAGTGTAGTGTTGTAGAGTGTAATAGCATACAGTGGAGTAGCTTAGAGTGGAGTGGGGTACAGTGGAGTGGTGCACAGTGTAGTGGCATCGAGTGGAATAGCATACAGTGGTGTGTTATACAGTGGAATGGCTTAGTGTGGAGTGGCGTACAGTAGAATACCATACAGTGTATGAGTATGAGTGTTTAGAGTACAGTGGCTTAAGGTACAGTGAAGTTGCATACAGTACAATAGTGTAGAGTAGAGTGGCATAGAGTGGACTATAACGGCTGAATGTCTCTGGTTTTGTATGAGTGAAATGTCAGCCTAACTATAATGTCCCTGAAACCTGTGTTTTTTTCAGTGAATATCTAAGGTTTTTAAATGCTAATTCGTAACTATAACGTCCCTGAAACCTATGGGTTTTTCAGTGAATTTCTAAGGTTTTTTAATTGCTAATTTCTAATTAAACCTACATAGGTAAGACATGTGCATAAAGAGGAAGAAAGGTACAGAAAGAAGCAAGAGAGGTGCAGAAAGAGGCAAGAAAGGTGCGGAAAGAGGCAAGAGAGGTACAGAAAGAGGAAGAAAGTTGAAGAAAGTGGCAAGAGAGGTGCAGAAAGAGGCAAGAGAGGTGCAGGGAGAGGAAGAAAAGTGCAGAAAGAGGCAAGAGAGGTACAGAAAGAGGAAGAAAGGCACAGAAAGAAGCAAGAGAAGTACAGAAAGAATCAAGAGAGGTGCAGAAAGAAGAAGAAAGGTACAGAAAGATGCAAGAGAAGTACAGAATGAAACAAAAGAGGTGCAGAAAGAAGCAAAAGAGGTGCAAAAAGAAGAGTGAGGTGCAGAAAGAGGCATGAGAGGTGCAGAAAGAGGCAAGAGAGGTGCAGAAAAAGGAAGAAAGGCCCAAAAAGAGGGAAGTGAGGTGCAGAAAGAGGCAGGAGAAGTGCAGAAAGAGGCAAGAGAAGTGCAGAAAGCGACAAGAGAGGTGCAGAAAGAGGAAGAAAGGTGCAGAAAGAGGCAGGAGAGGAGTGGAAAGAGGCAAGAGAGGAGCAGAAAGAGGCAAGAGAGGTACAGAAAGAGGCAAGAGAAGTGCAGAAAGAGGTAAGAGATATACAGCAAGAGGCAAGAGAGGTGCAGAAATAATCAAGAGAGGTGCAGAAAGAGGAAGAAAGGCACAGAAAGAGGAAGAAATGTGCAAAAAGAGGGAAGAGAGGTACAGAAAGAGGCAAGAGAGGTACAGAAAGAAGCAAGAGAGGTGCAGAAAGAAAAAGAAAGGTGCAGAAAGAAGCAAGAGAAGTGCAGAAAGAAGCAAGAGAGGTGTAGAAAGAGGCAAGAGAGGTGCAGAAAGAAGAAGAAATGCGCAGAAAGAAGCAGGAGAAGTGCAGAAAGAGGAAAGAGAGGTGCAGAAAGAGGCAAGAGAGGTGCAGAAAGAGAAAGACAGGTGTAGAAAGAGGAAGAAAGGTGCAGAAAGAGGCAAGAGAGGTACAGAAAGAAGCAAAAGAGGTGCAGAAAGAGGAAGAAAGGTGCAGAAAAAAGCAAGAGAAGTGTAGAAAGAAGCAAGAGAAGTGCAGAAAGAGACAAGAGAGGTGCAGAAAGAGGAAGAAAGGCACAGAAAGAGGAAGAAAGGTACAGAAAGAGGCAAAAGAGGTGCAGAAAGAGGCAAGAGAGGTGCAGAAAGAAGCAAGAGAAGTACAGGAAGAAGCAGGAGAAGTGCAGAAAGAGGCAAGAGAGGTACAGAAAGAGGAAGAAAGACGCAGAAAGAAGCAAGATAAGTGCAGAAAGAAGCAAGAGAGGTGCAGAAAGAGGCAAGAGAGGTACAGAAAGAAGCAAGAGAAATACAGAAAGAAGCAAGAGAGGTGCAGAAAGAGGCAAGAGAGGTGCAGAAAGAAGCAAGAGAACTGCAGAAAGAGGAAGGAAGGTACAGAAAGAGGCAAGAGAGGTGCAGAAAGAGGCAAGAAAAGTGCAGAAAAAGGTAAGAGAAGTGCAGAAAGAAGCAAGAGAGATGCAGAAAGAGGCAAGAGAAGTGCAAAAAGAAGCTAGAGAGGTGCAGAAAAAGCAAGAGAGGTGCAGAAAGAAGACAGTGTGGTGCAGAAAGAGGCAAGAGAGGTGCAGAAAGAAGCAAGAGAGGTGCAGACAGAAACAAGAGAAGTACAGAAAGAGGCAAGAGAGGTGCAGAAAGAAGAAAAAGAGGTGCAGAAAGAAGCAATTGAGGTGCATAAAGAGGCAAGAGAAGTGCATAAAGAAGCAAGAGAGGTGCAGAAAGAGGAAGAAAGGTGCAACAAGAGGCAAGAAAAGTACAGAAAGAGGCAAGAGAGGTGCGGAAGAAAGAAGCAAGAGAGGTGCAGAAAGAAGCAAGAGGGGTGCAGAAAGAAGGGGGGTACAGAAAGAGGAAGAGATGTACAGAGAGAGGCAAGGGAAGTACAGAAAGAGGAAGAAAGGTGCAGAAAGAAGCAAGAGAAGTGCAGAAAGAGGCAAGAGAAGTGCAGAAAGAGGAAGAAAGGTGCAGAAAGAAGCAAGAGAAATGCAGAAAGACGCAAGAGAGGTGCAGAAAGGGGCAAGAGAGGCGCAGAAAGAAGCAATAGTGGCTTGCGCACCATTAGTACCAATTTAACACCCCCCACATTTAGCAATAAGTAGCAGGTGACCATTCCAGCTTTGCAAAGGGCCTTCCACCACGCTGTAACATGTGTTGCTGCATTTTTGGTAACGTTTGAGCCGTTTAGCACACAATAAGGTAGAAGAATAGCATACATTGCAGAATGATGGATCTTGTCAATATCCTGCAGTATCACGGTCGCTATTCGGTCCATGAGAGGAATGCACAAGTTATTAGATTTGAACAAAAAAACAAGGTTTTTTTGTTAAAATCTGCATATTATGAGGCAGATGATGGATTATATGGCAAATGCGGAAAATTTATAATGATGCGAAAATTGGCACGGCCGAACAGCCGCATAATTCCAGTGGCCCTGCTCATACATCTGACTAGGTCCAGAAGTGCTCCTCAGTGGTTTCTTCTTTTTTTGTGTCTCAATGAGTTTATAGTTTAGCTTCTATGGAAACGAGGAAGACTAAACCTGAGGTTACCACTCCACAACACACACTACCATACCACATAGTTACACTCCATAACACATAATCCCACTCTACATAATTCCTATACACTAAATATCACATACTTTCTATCCACATAATTTCACTGCACAACATACGACATAATTCCACTACACACAACGTACATCCACTCCACATAACATTAGTAAAAAACATTTACATTTACAATGCCAATAGCTCTAACTCTCTCAAATGCGAGACCTATTGCATTGCAAATGCTTGTTTAACTAGTAGTTGCGTTTACAGAGTGGTGGAGAAAAGGGGCTGGGCCTCCGACCAGCGCTCGGCAATTCCACTGCATACGACTTACAGGAGGTACCAGGACGGCTTCTAGGCCCCCAAGGTCGCTAAGGAGTAAAGTGGACTTCATCCCCCAACCATTAGTGCACCAGGAGGCATGTTTGCAGAGTGGTGAAGTAAGGGGGTGTGGTCTCCAAAGACCTCTTAGCAATCCCACTGTCTGGGACTTACTGGAGGTAATAGGAGGGGTAGTTGGCCCCAAGGGCGTCCTTGGGGGCCAACTACCCCTCCTATTACCTCCAGTAAGTCGTCCCAAACAGCAGGATTGCTGAGTGCTGATAGCAGGCCACGCCCCCTTTCTCCATCACTCTGCAAACGCGCCTCCTGGTGCACTCTTGATGGGGGATGAAGTCCCCTTCGCTGCTGGGAGTCCTTAGGGGCCAACTAGCCTACCTGTTACCTTTAGTAAGCCCCACACAGCTGTATTGCTGAGAGGTGGTCAGAGGCCATGCCCCTTTTTCCACCACCGCAGTACTAGTTTCAGCATTAGAAGATTGTAGATCTACTGAGGCCGTTGATGAGGAGGCACTAATCATATTACCTTGATTGACAAGAGCTCGCCTTTTTATATTGTCAAATTTCTTTGAAAAGGTAAAAATGCGTCCTGTTTCATAGTCTTGCTTATCCCTAGCGAATTTGAAAATCTTTCTTGCTTTGATAGTTTCTTCATATTTTCTCAAACGTATTTCGATTTCCTCTCGTCCTTTCTTGACCTGATCTTTATGTTCACTAGCTTCCAGCAAAGCATTTACTTCATCTATTTGTTTGAGAATATCGACTCTGTCGATTTCGGCATATTTTATCAGAATGACCACCATATTCATTGAAGCATCCAAGTTGTTCGTCGCCCACTCCTTCAACATCAAAGGATTAGGATTTTCAAATGAAGGGGCAATCATAACACGCAAACCGCGCGGAACCCTTCCCGCCTCCTTATATTTGTCCAAGGACTTTTTTTCCCACCATTTAGACATTTCGGTACGAAGCAATTTTTCTAATTTTTTGAGCAAAGTTTTTACGTCATTGTTGGTGTTCAAATTGGTAACATGACCTCTATGCGCTACTTCTAGCTCGGGTATGTTAAGAAAGAGGGCATCTGCTGCGGCTTCTCGGTCCCGCAGCGCGTCAGCTGTTGATATCATCTTGTTGTGAGTATCCTGCAAAAATATAACTGATATGCCAAACAAACCTTCAAGTCTGGCGCAATCTCGTTTTCCACTATCACTACCACCCGCAATGTTCTTGCAATAATCCGTCGAGTTGCTTACCCTTCGGAACACAGATTCGGTACCTTTAGCGTCCTCCGACTCCTCGGGTCCTTGCGCTGTATCCCTCGGGAAAGTCAAACTCCGAAATCCAATACGTGAACTGCGGGGGGCTGACTCGGAAAATACCCCTTCCAGGTTGGCAAGTAATCACTTCCGTGATGTCAGCTGTCTGCCGGTCAGCCACTGTGTGGAGGGAGGGTCCGTAGCAACGAAGACAGCCGTGCTTCGTCGAAATTGTATGATGACCACAGTCCTGTGGTAGGTTCTATCCTCCAGCAACCAAACAGGTACGGACCACAACGTGGAAATTTGTAAATCTTCTTTATTTGCAGTTACTAGTACATAGAAATAAATCAAGCAAGTGCCCAGCCTGACGCGTTTCGACCGCGTTTCCACGGTCTTGTTCACATGACGCACTGGACCTAACAGACCACATATATAGTGACACCCAAAACCACGTGATGAAAAATGCAAATAAATTAATGCCAGTAATCGAGATAAAAAGGTCTTAAAGTTGCATACACGGTGACGGTCATATCGTCAAGTATTAGCACAATATTATATAAAAAAAAAAAAAGGAGACTCTATATGGGCAATTAAAAAAGTCATTCTATGGGAGCCAATAAAATACTGGATTGGAAAGCAGCTAGATTTTAAGATTATTATTCATCTAGAGATATCTCTTCATCTTTTTTGGTTATCATTTTTATTTTTATATTTTATTTATTGTTTTATCCCAGATGTACCCACATCTCCTCATCATTATTCAGCCCAATCGGCATCTTGGTTTGAAGGTCAATGATATATTTAGACTCCAAGATACGTAATTGCTGCACTCTATTGCCACCTCTCTCCTTTTATTGATCTGGTCAATACAATAAAATCTAAGGAGGTCCCTGTTGCTTTGATGGAATTTTTCAAAGTGACGTGCAACAGGGTACGTAGCGTCTTTATTAGTGATGGCTCGCATATGTTCCAAAACGCGTTTTTTTGTGGGATGAATAGTATTACCAATATAGCGCTTGGAACATGGGCATATTAGACAGTAGACTGTAAAATCGGAGTTACAATTCAGAAATTTTTCAATCTTACGGGTGGGCCTCGGGTCCCCTGGCCTACCTGGATAATTTACAACTTTACTACTCTGTTTGCAGGCTTTACATCGCTGACAAGGATAAAAACCCGCTATGTTTAAGCGATTCATGGGTTTGGGGGTTTGATTAAAATGACTATGAATCAAATGGTCACCCACTGATTGGCATCGTTTATATGTGATCATTGGTCGATTTGGGAGATTATTCTTTAAGATGTTATCTGTCTGCAGGATATGCCAATTTCTTTTAAAGATCTGTAGGATATCACTTGATTTTTCATTGTAGCTTGTTATCATTCTTATTATGCCCATTTCATTTTCTTTTGCTTTTACCATTGTGGGACATTTTGCTACTACTAGATCCCTTCTATTGATCTTTTCAACCCTACTTTCTGCTAAATTAAGATCTGCATTCCCATAGCCTCTTTGCCTAAAACGGTCTAAAGCCTGATCTTTGGCTTCTTTGTAACTCTGCACCGTAGTGCAGTTCCGTTTAAGCCGCAACAGTTCTCCAAATGGTATGTTTTTATGAGGCTTTTAGGATGATGGCTTCCTGCATGTAAAACTACATTACCCGCTGTAGGTTTTCTATACAAGCGGGTTAACAAGGTAGAATTTTCAATATAGACTTCTACATCTAGGTAGGTAACCGACTTATCACTGATACAGCTTGTAAATTTCAAATTTAGTTCATTATTATCTAGTGAAGCAACATACTCCTCAGCCGAGGAGCGGCTGCCCCGCCAAATAATAAAAAGGTCGTCGATATACCTAACCCATAGTATCATGTTTCCCAACCAAAAATCCTGTGTCTCCCCCCAGGCCACGTGCGTCTCCCACCAGCCCACGAATAAATTCGCGTAGCTGGGGGCGAAGCACGTGCCCATCGCGGTCCCGCGTTGCTGATGGTAAATCTGGCCTGCAAAGGTAAACATATTGTTATGTAAACTGAAATGGATCATGTCCCACAGCATCTTATTATGTTTTTGAAATTTAAGCTGTCTTTTATTAAGGAACCACTCCACAGCTTTTAGACCATCTACATGTTTGATGCATGTATATAGGCTTGTTATGTCTAGTGTAATTAACAACATATCATCATCCCATACAATTCCATCAACCAGTCTCAAAAAGTCTTGGGTATCTCTAATATAGGAAGCCAGATCTCTAACTAGAGGTGCCAGGAAAGAATCAATATATATGGCAGTATTTTCTAAAAGACTGCCTATAGAGGCAACAATGGGCCTACCTGGTGGATTACATAAATCTTTGTGCACCAAAAAAAAAAATATATATATATATATATATCTCCTGATGCCAGGCTGCTGTGGCCGGCTGGTATGGGTCCTCCTCCAGTACCTAAATGAGAGGTGAGAAATTTGGGTATAACATTTGACAATCACCTGTTGTTTAAACCACAGTTAAGAGCTATTACCGCTGTCTATTTTGCCCTTTTAAAATCATTGAAGAAGATCTTTGTATGTCTACCTGTCCACACACATAAAATTGTTGTTCATGCTATGATAACCACGAGGCTTGATTATGGAAACACATCTTGGTCTACCGGCATGGCTTCTTAACAAGTTACAACATTAATACCGGCATGGCCATACATTGTTCCAAGGCATTTTGCAGTGTTTCATAAGTACATGGCTCATTAATTAACAGTTCAATCTACAGGTAACATTTAGGGAAAGGGGCAGGGGGACAAGGCACTGTTACAGAATAGTCAGCGGTATATTGCACATTGCAAAAAAGACAACAAATTATAAGGTAAGTAAGCAAAGCGTGATTTTCATGCACCTGTAAGGTATGATTTGACATTCCCATTGTCCAATAGGCTTCTGATCTATGCCAGCAGTCTTGGAAAAGTTGCCGCATGACTGATGTGTGGGTGTCGCTAAGTTTAAGAATACGTCCGGCGAATCAGGTGTGTCCTCGTTCAGTGCGCTCACCCATTGTGTGAAGGGGGCCCAAATGTCTTTAGGTCTAGATGCTAGGGGCATTAACTCCCAAAAGACTGATAGTTGCTCTTGACAGTAAGTGATATCATGGATCCATGCATCTATTGAGGGAGCCGTGATTGTGCCCCAGTGCATGCCCCAGTGCATGCTGATTCTACGTTTGGCCAATAGAAGCATCATGGTGGGTAGGCGGCGCAAAGCAGGAGGGGCTTTTTTTACGCACCCCAGCAGGGCCACCAGTGGTGTGCATTCCAAATCTTTCCCTGTGACCTCATGTAGTATATCATAAACCCTGACCCAGAAATTGGCAATGGGGGGGCACTGCCACACTAGGTGCAGAAATGTAGTCTGCGGTTGTTTACATCTCCAACAGTTTGCGTCTGGCCGGAGACACATTCTAAACCTCTGTAGTGGGTGCGGTAGATGCGATGGAGAAATTTAAATTGGGTTAATCTTAGTTTTTAGTTAGGAGAAAGGAGCTCAAGCTAGGTGCAGCAGAAGGTCCACTGCTCATTAGTGAGGGGCGAGTCTAGTTCTGTGCGCCAGTGGGCTTGTACCTTAGCCGTTGTCACTGGAGAGGAGTGTTGTGTAGTTTTATAAAGCCACATAATAAGTTTCTGGGGAGAGGGATCAGTCAACAGGAGATCGAGTGAAGGCAGAGTGGGGGGTGCGGTCGGGAAGGAGGCATATAGCTGCCGACAAGTTGCCCGAATTTGGTAATATAAGAGCAGGTCTGACATGGTGGGGGGTAGTCCCTAGGTGTCTCCGGTGGGGCCATGAAAGTTTTGTCACTGCAGGGTATAGATCTGAGAAGGTGGTGAAAGTGAGGCATCGCGCCCTCACCGTGGTCCCACTGTCTTTCAAAGGGGGGAGTAGAGGATTATATGCCAGCGGGATAGATGGAGCATAGAGCATCGGGAGATTTGCCCGTCTATGCAGTCCCTCCCATGCCCATCTCAGAGTTTCCACAGTGTTTATTTCTCCTGTCGGGCATTTGTTGGCTTGATAGATAGCAACCTGTAGTGGGGTGGAGGCAGCAGTGGCTTTTTCCACAGCAACCTAGGGTTAGAATGGAGTCGGGTAGAGCCAATAATGTAAAAACTGGGTGTGTGCACAGTAAGCATATAATGTGAGGTCCGATGCACCTAGGCCTCCCTGTTTGAGTGGCAGTGTCAGTAATTCCCATGATTTCTGAGGTTGTTTGCCCACCCACGCCAGGGTTACCATAAGGGAGCGAAGCCTCTTGAAGAATGCGTGATTGAGTGGCAAGGGTAGGTTTATGAATAGATATCAATCAATCAATCAATCAGAGGGTCTAAAGCGCGCTGCTTACCCGTGAGGGTCTCAAGGCGCTGGGGGGGGGGGTGCAGCTCCGGTTCAGCCAAAGATCCAGGTTTTGAGGCTCTTCCTGAAGGTGTGCAGAGAAGGGGAGCGTCTGAAGTTGACTGGGAGTTTGTTCCAGGCTTTGGCCGTGATGTAGGAGAAGGCTCTTCCACCCGCTCTGGTTTGCGGATGCACAGGGTTTCTGCTAGGGCGAGGTCAGCAGAGCGTAGGTTTCTTTTGGGTATGTGGAAGGAGACTCTATCATTGAGGTATTTGGGTCCGATGTTGTGGAGGGATTTGTAGGCGTGGGTGAGTAGCTTGAAGGTTACTCTCTTCTTGACGGGGAGCCAGTGGAGGTCTCTCAGGTGTTGGGTGATGTGCTCATGTTGGGGGATGCCGAGGACGAGTCTGGCCGCGGTGTTCTGGATGGTCTGTAGTTTGCATAGCAGGAATTTGTTGATTCCAGCGTAGAGGGAATTTCTGTAGTCCATTCTGCTTGTTATGAGTGCGTTGGTGATGGTCTTTCTGGCTTCGGGGGGATCCACTTGAAGGTCCTGCGGCGGATGCGGAGGGTGTTGAAGCGGGTGGAGGCCACGGCATTGATCTGTCGGGCCATGGTGAGGGAGGAGTCGAGTAGGATGCCGAGGTTCTGTGCATGGTCCATGGGGGTGGGGGGTGCCGAGGGCAGGAGGCCACCAGGAGTTATCCCAAGCTGAGAGGGTGGGCCCAAGGACGAGAACTTCGGTCTTCTCCGAGTTGAGTTTCAGACAGCTGCTGCTCATCCAAGCTGCAACGTCTTTCATTCCTTCTTGGAAGCAGAGTCTGGTGGTTTCGGGGTCCTTCGTGAGGGAGAGGATGAGCTGGGTGTCATCGGTGTAGGATACAATTCTGAGTCCATGCTATCTGACGAGGAGGGCCATGTAGATGTTGAAGAGCGTGGTACTGAGTGATGATTCTTGTGGTACTCTGCAATTAATATCTGTGGGTTCAGAAAGGAAAAGCGGGAGTTGGATCCTGTGGGTTCTGCCGTCGAGGAAGGAGCGGAGCCAGTGGAGGGCGGTTCCCTGTATTCCGGCGTCGTGGAGTCTGGCTGCGAGAGTGCGGTGGGAGACGGTGTCGAAGGCTGCAGAGAGGTCAAGAAGGATGAGAGCTGCAGTGTGGCCTTTGTCAAGGAGCGTGCAGATGTCGTCTGTGGCAGCGAGGAGGGCAATCTTGATGCTGTGGTTCCTGCAGAATCCAGATTGGGAGGGGTTGAGGATGTAGTTCTCTTCGATGAAGTTAGTCAGCTGGGTGTTGGCAATCTTCTCAGTGACTTTGGCAGTGATGGGAAGGAGAGAGATGGGTCGGTAGTTCTTCAGGTCTGTCGGGTCTGCAGAGGGTTTCATGAAGAGGGGCTTGACCTCTGCTTGCTTCCAGTTGTCAGGGAAGGTGCCGGATTCGAAGGAGGCGTTGATGGTCCGTCGCAGCTCGGGCGCTATGGCAGCAGTGGCTCTGTGGAAGATGTGCGGAGGGCAGGGGTCTATAGGGGCTCCTGAGTGAGTGCTCTTCATGGTCGTGGTGGTATCTTCAGTGGTGACCGGGCTCCAGGCGGTGATGGTGGGCCGGCTGTCGTTGATGGAGGGGAGGGTGGTTTCTGGAGTCTGCTTGCTGAAGTTGTCATAGAGGGCTTTGATTTTCAGGTGGAAGTAGGAGCCAAGCTTGTTGTAGAGGTCCTGGGAGGGAGTGACGTCCGTGGCTTCGCTGGGGGGTTTGGTGAATTGCTGGATGATGTTGAAGAGTTCCTTAGAGTTGCTGGAGTTAGTGAGGATTTTGTTCCGGATGAAGGTCTTCTTTGTGGATCTTATGCGTTGGTGGTACTCTGTCATGGCTTTCTTGTAGGTGGTCAGGTCTTCCGTGGTGTTGCTGTTTCTCCATCGTTTTTCGAGACGTCTGCAGGAGCATCTGGCTTCTTGGAGGTCGGTGGTGAACCAGGTGGATATAAGAACTTTGGCAGCACCACCATCTTCGAAATGGCAATTCTGCCTACTAATGACATGGGCAGCCTAGAGCAGGTCGAGACCTTCCCCTCATGCCAGTCTACAGCGTGGCCATAATTCATGCTCCAGAGTTTATGCGTATTGCGGCTGAGCCAAATACCCAGATATTTGATCAGGCCTGTAGCCCAAGTTAAGGGATATTCTAGTACAAAGGGGAGTGTGGCATTGGTTAGGGGAAAAAGGACCGATTTGGACCAATTTATGTTCACTCCGGACAGTCTTCCAAACTGGGTGATTTCCCTCAACACCGGATTGAGGTTCTCTTCAGGCTTGTGTATGTAAAGGGTGATATCGTCTGCATAAAATGAGACAATCAGTCCTCTAGATGTGAATCTCAATCCTCTAGTTGTATGATGCTGGCACAACCTTGCCGCCAGGGGCTCCATTGCTACAGCGAAGACAAGAGGGGAAAGAGGGTAACCCTGTTGAATGCCTCGGGTGACTGGAAATGGATCAGAAATTAGGTCATTAGTTTTCAGTCTTGCAGTGGGGTTTGGGTAGAGTAAGTGGATTAATTTGATAAATTTAGTGCTAAAGCCCAATCTGGATAGTATAGTGAACTAGTAGGGCCATTCTAGTGAGTCGAATGCCTTCGTGGCATCAAGGAAGTCAGCGAGTGCCGATACTTGAGGATCCAAGTGATGAAGTGCTGCAAAGAAGGTGCATAAGTTATGTGCCGTGGAGCGTCCCAGAATGAACCCCGATTGGTCAGGTCTGGTGATGAGTGGGAGGAGAGGTTGTAGCCTATTAGCAAGCATTTTGGCAAATATTTTATTATCAATGTTGATGAGGGACAGTGGGTGGTACGAGTCTGGAATATTTGCAAGCTTGCCCGGTTTTAGAAGTGATATTATTACAGCTTCTTGCATGGATGGGGGTAGAGTCCCCATGTCCAGCAATTCTTGGTAGACTGCGAGAAAATGGGATGCTAGCGCTGCTGCATATGTTTTGTAGTAGGAGACTGTCAGCCCGTCCAGTCCCGGGGTCTTGTCTACTGGCATGCTGTGTATTGTCTGAATAATGTCCTTGGTGGTAAAGGGCTCATCAAGGTAAGTGCGTTGTGCCTAACCCAGCCACATCAGCTCGATCGAGTCCAAATATTTGAGCAAACCCGAGGTCGAGTTGTCGTTGGTGGAGGTATAGAGTGTGGCGTAAAAGTCTGCAAAGAGATCAAGTATGGCAAGTTGTCCTCTCACAGGGCTAAAATTTTTGTCTAGGAGCTCAGTGATATATGATGAAGCCCGCGGGTGTCTAAGTTTTGTGGCCAGTGTTCTGCCGGGGCGATCTCCCTCGCCAGAGCGTCTCGCTCTGGCATATTTGCCTCAAAAACGAGTCTCCCTTTGAGCTTCCTCCCCATACTCAGTGATTTTTCCTTGGAGGGTGGCTAAGTGTTCGGACCCACCAGTGCGATAGTATATCAGTTTGGTGTCTCGGATGTCATGTTCCAACTGTGATAAGGTCTGCCTAATCAACTTCAGCACCCCTGCCTGCTTAGCTATGCATGCGCCTCTGATCACAGTTTAAAGGCTTCCCAGAGCACCTAGTGGGAAGACGCCGAACCCTCGTTGAGTGAGAAATGGTGCACAGACATAATATCGAGTTTTTATTTTCGGAGTACAAAAATATCAAGTTGGAAATATCGAAGGGACTGAATATCGAGATCAAGAATATCGGTGACCAGAATATCGACATGAAGGTAAGAAATATCGTTTTTGTTAATATCGAAGTCAGTAATATCGTTTGTAAAAATATTGTTGTTAATAATATCGATGTTTATATTAGTGTCATGTATTTTAGTATGTATTTTAAATGTATGTGTTTTATATTTTTTGTTAAGTATTGTATTATTTTTTAAATATATGTATTACATTTTTAGAAGTTATTAATGTTTTTTCAAGTAAATTTTGCGTTTTAGTTCCGTAGCGGGTTGTGGGTTTATAGGGGAATAGGGTGGGAGGTAATTTAATTATAGTAAATTTAATAATAATTTTTAGAAATTATTAATTATTTTTAATTACATTTTGCGTTTTAGTTCTGTAGCGGGTTGTGGGTTTATAGGGAATAGGGTGGGAAGTAATTTAATTGTAATAAAGTAATTATTAATTTTTATTTATTGGTATTGATAATTAATTTATTGTTAATTAATTATTAATTGGTAATTAATTTTTATTAATTGATTAATTGATAATTATATTAATTGTGTTAATTTTTTTAGGAGCGGGTTGTGGGTTTATAGGGGAATAGGGTGGGAAGTAATTTAATTTTAATAAAGTAATTATTACTTTTTATTAATTGGTATTGATAATTAATGTATTGTTAATTATATATTAATTTATAATTCATTTTTATTAATTGATTAATTGATAATTATATTAATTGTGTTATTTGTTTTAGGAGCGGGTTGTGGGTTTATAGGGGAATAGAGTGGGGAGTAATTTAATTATAATGAAGTAATTATTAATTTGTATTTGTTATTATTTATAAAAAAAATATTAATTAATTATTAATTGGTTATTTAATTACAAAAATTATTTAATTGATAAGTATGTTAATTTTAACCCTCTGCTATCCAACACTTTCCCTACTGTTGCACTCTCTGGAGTGGGAATAGTAATTTTAACCCCTACGCTATCCAACACTTTCCCTACTGTTGCACTCTCTGGAGTGGGAATAGTAATTTTTACCCCTTCGCTATCCAACACTTTCCCTACTGTTGCACTCCTTGGAGTGGGAATAGTAATTTTTACACCTACGCTATCCAACACTTTCCCTACTGTTGCCCTCACTGGAGTGGGAATAGTAATTTTTACCCCTTCGCTATCCAACACTTACCTACTGTTGCACTCTCTGGAGTGGGAATAGTAATTTTTACCCCTACACTATCCAACACTTTCCCTACTGTTGCACTCTCTGGAGTGGGAATAGTAATTTTTACCCCTTCGCTATCCAACACTTACCTACTGTTGCACTCTCTGGAGTGGGAATAGTAATTTTTACCCCTACGCTATCCAACACTTTCCCTACTGTTGCACTGACTGGAGTGGGAATAGTAATTTTTACCCCTTCGCTATCCAACACTTTCCCTACTGTTGCACTCACTGGAGTGGGAATAGTAATTTTTACCCCTACGCTATCCAACACTTTCCCTACTGTTGCACTCTCTGGAGTAGGAATAGTAATTTTATTCTCTCCGCTATCCAATATTTTCTCTACTGTTTTAGTTAATGTAGTGTATAATGTATTTTAAAAAGATTAAAAATATTCTAATTTTTTAATTTGTTATATATATTTTTATTTATATTATTGGTGTATGTGTATATATATGTATTTATAATTTTTATGTTTTTTAATAATTTATAAGTTATTAAAATAATTATTTATAAATATTAAGTATATATATTATATTTTATACATATATATGTTTAATTTATTTTTACATTATATGTATTAGTTATAATTTTAAACATTTTAAAATAATTTTAACTATGTTTCTTTTAATTATATGTATTATTTACTTTATTTTACATTATTTTTAAACATTTTAAAAACTATGGGGCCCATTACGATACCCGGCGTAAAAAAATCCGCCAGGCATGAAAGCGGCAAAAATCCGCCCGCACACACCGTCTGAACACCGACCACGCCATTACGATGACACAAACCGAAAACCGCCATCGGCGAAAAATCACACAAGATACCGCCCGCCATCGTCCGAGTCGGAGTCAAACCGCCCGCCACGGACGGAAACACGCACGACAACACAAAACCGCCCGCCCTCACGGCCGACACACCGCACGTGAGATTACGATCGCACCGCCATGAGCGCGGGAAAACTACAAATATACCGACCGCCAGCGCAAACAACGCCGATGAGAATCGACACGGCAGAAGCCATGGCGCCCACGTCCCTGCACAGAAACCATCCGCTGACAAAAACAATCGCACACAACATGGCCAACAAGTCCACACAGCAAGGCACGCACAAATACACAAGCACAGTACACATCCCGAAAACACCCCCCTTGGACAAACAAAAACTACAAAGGCCAGAACCCCAGACACAACACACCTGAAAACAACAGACCATGAGGACACACCCACATAGGTAAGTACAAAAGCAGCACTCCCACAGACCACAACCCCTTGCAACATTGCAAACTAGAGAGGAGAGAAGAGGACACAGTGACACAGCAAGGACAGCAGCACACCACAGAAACGCACACATCACAACCACCACCACCACCACCACCAAACACCGGCACCACAAACCCCCTGCACATTACACAACACACACCGCACCAGCACCACAAACACCATGGCACCACAAAGAATGCCCAAGTTCACGCCCATGGAGCTGACGGTCATGGTCGACGAGATTATCAAGGTGCACCCACAAATCTATGGGAACCTGGTCCAGCACACACCACTAGCCACCAGAAAGAGAATGTGGAACCGGATCGTAGACCAGGTCAATGCAGTCGGGACCCTGCCCAGGAACAGAGTTGAAATCAACAAACGGTGAAATGACGTCAAGAGCCTGGTCAAGAAGAAGGAGAGCAAGAACAGAGAGCTGGCTGCCGTCACTGGCGGAGGGAATCCCGTGCTCTTCAAGACCTTCAAAGCGTGGGAGGAGAAGGTGCGAGTCATTATACATCCGGAGATCCTCGCCGGATTACCAGGGGAGTGGAGGCTGGTAAGTACAAACTAATGTATACCAGCACACCGCTATGTACTCACATGCACTACCACCATGCCACAGCTCCCAGGGACAAACACCCCCATGTCCAGCACACAATACACAACACATCACACACACATGCAACAGACACCACCACACACAGCCCAAACCGAACAACTGTAAGATACGTGGGGACATGTGTACACTCAGCCAGCCACGTAACCACCAACAGGTCCCCAAGTATGCCAGAAGCGCCACAACGAGCACCCACCACACCCATGTGTCCGCCATAGCTGCACTAACCGACAAGTAACAGGTAAGTGGCAGGAACACAAAGTGCAGTGGGTGGGAGGGTGGACAGCCCAAGTACAACACACACCAGGCCCCTAGTCCCACAGCACAGCAAGGAGGAGCATCCCCCACACCCCACAGCCACGTGTCAGCCACCACAGTGCACATCGACAGCCGAAAGGTAGACATCACGGTCCACAACAATCGGTGTCAGTGGGTGTCCAGCCACCACCACGACCCACAACACCCCCCCACCCCCACAGACCTGCAACATGGAGCACCCCCCGCTTAGAACCATGTGGCATCCAGTACAGTGCACACCCGAACAACCTGCAGGTGGGAAACTGGACAGGGCTGGATTACTGGAGGCATGAGGACCGTAACACGACCAACACATGGGACATGTCACGTAGCAGACGAACACGCAGCACCGCCCACCGTCACGAACAAGTGAACAATGTGCACACGGACATGAACCACAGGCTCACACCTCACATGACCCATCACAGACACAGCAACACCCAAGGAGCCACGTCTGCATGCACAAGCCACACTGAATATAGTACCACACGGCAGCCACTGTGCAACCCATCACACACAACCGAAACACCATTGAAGTCCTGTCCATGTAGCCCCTACTGCCTGTCAACCACACACCCCACAACTACGCCTATGTAAGACAAACAACACTAGACGCAACAGAGCGGAACAACATAAATGCACACGAACACCACTGAACCCATCAAACACACAGACACACCATGCACATACAACATACCATCCATCCCATCCGTCAGCCCCAGTCTCATGAAAGGCATGTCATCCGCACAGCTGCCACACATACAGCAGTCACGCTAAGATACATGCCCATGACCAACCATGTGCCAGAAGTCAATGAAGCGCACGCCACACTGTGAGCAACAACACACAACATGGGCCACACCCCCGAGCACTGCAGTGATGCACATGGCACAGGGCAGCACGCACACCAAGGAGATGGGACAACTGCAATACGTTGGCTGGCACACAACCATCACTCACTCATAACGATGCGTCCAATGCCATGTCCAGTAATCACAACAGACAGCAAATATGCAGGCCATGTCAGGCATGCACACACCTCAGACCATGCACTTTCATGCTGCCACAACACATGTCACGTTCGGCACCCATGGCTCACAGCATGTACCCCAAAAGCATATTCCATCCCAAATGCGAATCTGGGGCATGGCCCCCATGTTGCCATATGCGTTCCTAAGCGTCCCATTTGAACACCAAAAGCAAAGTACAAACCAGACCCAGGATGGGCCAGGAGCCCGCATACACCAGAGTCACAATAAGTAGGGGCACAGCAACACACCCATCGGCATGGCCAATCCGTCCCATGCCACATGTGCACAGCACACAGTCCCATTGCCAAGCACACACAACTACAAATGGTACAGCCACACACACGCCTCCGGGAAACCCATGTACGAGATTGCACGAACTGTTAATGTCAGACGACAAATACATACTTCGCCAGGTGCAACACAATAACAAATCTCATTCTCTCCACAGGTGACGAACTGCTGGATGCTGGGGATGGAGACAGCAGCCAGCACAGCCAGCCTACAAGCCCCCAACGAGGACACACGGATGTGGAGGATCTGTCCTCCTCTTCGGACACGGACCACCAAGCAGGCCCATCTGGTGTGGCAGGGCCCAGCCGCTCCCCAGGACCCCTCCTACCCACCAACCCATCATCCAGGGCTGCTGAACATTCCCAGCCCCCTGCTGCCACTGTCGTTGCGGCCACACACACGGTCATTGCGGCCACACCCACGGTCATTGCGGCCACACCCGCGGTCATTGCGGCCACTACCACTGCCGCAACCGCCACCATCGCCGCACCGACCACCACCGCCGCCACCACCACCACGTCTTCGCTGGCACCAGCCCCAGCGCAGGTGGTGGCCCGGCCGACTGGATCCACACTGGGAGCCAGGGCGAGGACCGTGGTGGGCAATGTGGCTAGTGGGCAGGCCGGTGGCAGCAGTACTGGTAGGAGGAGCAGGGTCAGGGAAACGCCAGTCTCCCCTGGGAGCCATGCCCTGCCTCAAATGGCCAGAGTCCCTGGGGCCTATGAAGAGGCCCAAGGACAATGGGCCAGGTCTGCTTCAGACACGTGGGAGGTGCTGGGGGTGCTGAGGTCCATGGACGCCCGTATGGGCCAACTCGTGGACCTCATGGGCCAGCTGGTGGTGAGGTCACAGCCAGGGACAGCAGCTCCACCACCGCCACCACCTGCCGGGGCGCAGGGTCGAGCAGCAGTGTCCAGTTCCCCTGCGTCCACAGCCAGTGAGCACACCTCAACCACCAGCAGGTCGCAAGCAGGCACCCCCCCTCGCAAACGTGGAAGGGGCCGTCCGAAGTGGAAACAGATCTCCCGGGAGGACTTCGCACGCTCCAGACGCAAGTGAGGCAGCCAGCCAGCCAGCCTTCCTTGACCACCCACTGCATTGACTTGGACTACGATCCCACTCCACACAGCCATCTGGATGGCATGTGTCTGATGGACCATGGACATGGAACAAGTGGGTACACCCTGAGCATCACGCAGCCGTGACCGACAGCTCATTGTCACTGCACGCACCACTTTTGTCATCACCTCGCACACAATCACATGTCACAGTTTTAAATAAATGCACCTCTTACACAAACTGCTGTTTGTGCCCTGTGTTTTATTTGTACGGAATACAACGGCCACCTTGGGCGGAAAGGCACCTGATGCGTGGCATGGCAATGGAACCGGAGGGCCTGTAGGGACCTAGGGGTGGGAGACAGAACAGGAGCACATTCAATGAGTGTGTCACACACCCATCACACAGTACATGTCAACAACTACAAGCAATGTACACACATTGCACAGAGCAATAGGGCACAATGCCACAGCCACCAACAGTGGCATACTACCCTGGCCATGGAGCGTTGACACACAGCACGCAGTGAACAAACGGCCACCCTGACACAGCACACACACACCTGCACAGATACAGCCACATCAGCCGTCGTACATGGACACTCACCGTCAAGTGAAGTAGCGGGCGATGAGCTGCTGCCGCACATTACCAGCTTCCTCCTCTCCGCTGTCCTCCTCACTCGAGCTGTCCTGGTCTGCGGGCTGGGGCCCTGGTTGATCTCCGTCCTCCACGATGAGGGGGATCTGCTTCCGAATGGCCAGATTGTGCAGCATGCAGCACGCCACCACTATCTGGCACACCTTCTGTGGGGAGTACGCCAGCGCACCCCCGGTGCGGTCCAGGCACCTGAACCTGGACTTGAGGAGGCCAAAGGTACGCTCGACCACACGTCTGGTCCTCCCATGTGCCTCATTGTAGTGATCGTCAGCTGGGGTGCGAGGATTCCTCAATGGACTGAGCAGCCATGCCCCATTCGGGTACGCAGAGTCACCTGGGTGTGAGGGACACAGAGAACCGTTGCTAATCCAACTGGACAGGGGACAGCATCGCACAGCCAGCACGCTACACCACTCCACATACTCACCGACAATACAGCCACGATCCTGTTGCAGATTGGACATCAGTCGTGGCAAGATGCTGTTGCGCATGACGTGTGCGTCATGGGCCGAGCCTGGGAACTTTGCACACACGTGGGTTATCACCATGTCCGCAAGGCACACCACTTGCACATTCAGGGAGTGCGTGTGCTTCCTGTTGCGGTACAGGTGCTCAGTGGCCTGTGGTGGAACAAGGCCAACATGTGTGCAGTCAATGGCTCCAACGACGTGTGGGATCCTGCCAAGGGCATAGAATGCACCCTTCACTGCCGCCAATTCACGAGCCCTGGGGAAGCGGATGTACCTGTTTCGGTACAGCATCATGGCTGCCAGTACATCCCTCAGCACCTTGCTGAACATGGGCTGGGACATCCCTCCTCCACTGCCCACTGTGTGCTGGAATGACCCAGTGGCGAAGAAATGCATGGCGGCCATCACCTTAGCCGTGGGGGTGACTGCTGTCGGATACACCCTGCGGGGACGGAGATGGGGTTCCAACATGGCACACAGTCGATGCAGGGTTGGCCTGTCCAGCCGAAACTTCCTAATGACCTCAGTATCGTCCATGTCCGCCAGCAATTGGTATGGGCGGTCAATGTTCGGTCTCCGCCTAGGGAAAATGGCAGTGGACACATGTCAAAGCAACACGACACATAGCAATTCCGCATACACATCACTGACATGACTGAGCAAGCACATGAGTCACAGCCCAGCTGTCAAGCAGGGACGGCACGGCCACAATACACTTACACAGGTCTCTCACCAATGGCAATGGCTAGTGATACAAACCACTGCCATGTGCATGCACATGGGGATCTAGGCCCCAATGACTTGCGGGGCGTGCTGATGGGGACTGACTGCATATTCGTCAAGCGGCAACGCCACGGCAACATGAATGTCTGCTGAGCATGGCACTGCTTCCGAGGCTGGATGAGTATGGCACACGACGACGACGATGTGGGCACAGGCTGAGCGGCCAAAACAAGTGGGACCTGTGGCACGAGGGGATATGAGACAGTAGTAGGTGTCAGCACTGCACCCTATGTACAGCACTGTACGGATCACACCTCCCGAAACATTGACAGGTGTCCACATTGACAGCCCCATGCCAAGACGGCTGTGTGCTTGCAGTCACACGTCACAGGTGAGAGGTTACATTGCACGTGCCAGGTGGCAGACGTACATAGTGGGAACTGGCATGTGTGTGCATGTGTCTCCTGTTCAGGATCCACCAGATGGGCGCTGACTCTGTACTGACCATTGGACACAGCATGTTCCGTGGAAGGCTTGTGTGTGTGGGATGGTGGCACTGGATGTGCCTCCGTTGGGTGGGGGGCCATGCACAGGGCGGGTACGTCGATGATTGCGCATTGTTGGTCACGGTGGGTGCACCAACTAAGATGTGTTGCCCTGTGTTCAATTCCTATGTCCGCATGATGATGGACTGTAGATGTGGGCAGACTACACATTGGTCGATGTGCTGTCTATATGCATGTGCCTTCACACCAGGCACAGCTGCCCCTGCACATGTGACCCCTGCTGGACTCGCTGCTGGGTCTGTGGAGCTGATGCACCTTCTGTGCGTGGGGCGGACAGCTCTCCTCACTTCCCTCATTGCGCATGTCATGACTTTGCCGCAGGTGACATGGATCATGGAGGGCCCACATGTACGCGTGGGTAGGCTACACATGATTGTTCACTGGTCGCCACCCCCAGTCAGTGTTTCGAATGGGAAGGTTGTCGTGCTGGTGGCATATTCGATGTGGCGGATGGGCGGGCCTAGGTGCGGGCTTACATTCCGGACATGGGGGGTAGTTGGATTGGCGACTAGTTGCAGTACACACGGGACACGTCTCTTCCTTTCCACATCTGGGTCATCCCTTGTACTAACTGACAGTGATACAGTCATCTTCGCCCCAGCCCTCATGTCCTCCCCTCGCTCCCCCAATATGCATGTGCACCTGCGAGGCTAGCGCTTGCACAGGCAGCCCCAAGCTCGCACCAGAGACGGCAAGGAGTGTATGTGTGGGTCCAGTTGCACGAGTGGGCTGTCTCAGGGTATGATGTGTGGCGGGACGCCGTCCACCTGCGTGGTGCCCCAAATGGAGACCCGGCCTGCATGGACTATGCATCACAGTCTTCGCCTTCCGGATCCGCCACCTGCGACACCCAGTGGCTGTGGCTGCCCTTGCGGCCATGCCGCGTCCGTCTGTGGCTGATGGCCCACACATTCACTCTTTGGCCTCTCTGGGGAGGGCTCGGGGTGGTGGCGCACGCGCTTGCACTTAGTCGCAATGGCATGTGGCGTGGTTGGTATGATGGGCAATGGATGGGATGGTGCGAGCCACCTCCCGTGACGTCAGTGCTGCTCGTGCTGTGGTGCGTCCCCCTACACTTCCATTTGACTTGTGCCATGCTACACGTTGAGGTTCTATTGCCTGCGTGATATGACCAGGAGGAGCGCGAGGAGACCTCTCACACACCATGCTCCACTGCCATCCCGTGCCCTGTATCGCCTGTGCGGATTGACTATGTTGGGGTTACACCTGGTCGACTGGGGCTGTGTGTGCCTTGTCAAGGGGCATGGCGTGCGCACAACAGGATCCAGCTTGTCCACGGAGGGTGGGCTGACGTGTGTGCCTGGTACCGCATTGTTCGTGTGCCCGGCTGCTGTGCACACACGTGTTCACTCCCCCCGACAGGTGTCCTCTCACAATGCCCAGGGAAGCGGTGGTGTACTGTTCATGACCCCTCCCAACACGGCGTGCTCCAACTTGGCATGTGCGCATCTACCCGTCACACCCACCCACCTGAGCACTGCGTCCATACGACTTCACACGACACATGTGTGTCTTCCACAGTTGTGCTACTCATTTGCGTTGACATCCAATACCAGTGGACTACATGGTCATGTCACGACTGCCGTGTACTTCACATACTCTCATCCTCTCTCATTCGTACTTGTGAAATGAGTCAGCGGAGACAGTTTTGGTTTCAAACATTATATTGAGTCTTCTGTCCTCTGTGATGCAGTATAGTGGACACTACTGGCAGCGGAATACATGTTGAGGATATACTGAGCATGATTACAAATGGGATAGGGTGTGGGGTTACATGTGATTGGCTGTTGCATGTGGGATGTGGGCTTCAGAGTTACATCTGCTTGGCCAAGGCTGTGCTAATGTACATTTACGTATAGCTGCGGAGCTGCGGACTTTGACACAGACGGTATACATGTAGCCTACCAGACCGCTTGGCATCATGGGCACAGTCCATCTCAGTTCCATGTGACAGGTTTGCTGCGGTTGTCCCTCATGCACGCGTGCATGTGAGATGACATCAGGGCATGTGCTTGCGTGCATGCAGCGGCGTGCCACTTGTTGTTGCAATGTGGTGGTTACTGGACATGTCACAGTCACTGGGGTCGTGTTGTTGTTGTATGCACTTGTCGTCCATGCAAAGGTCCTGGTATGGGATTCCCGGGGCGGGGGTGGGAGGGGTGCAGCACCCACAGACTCCAGGCGACCTATTCATGTCCACTGAGCGGTGTGTGTCCATGGGCGCTGGATCCATGTCGTGTCCTGGTTGTTCGTGCAGTTCCGTCCATGTGGGTGCGATACACAGACCCCATGCCACTGCCTCCCACGATGCATGCGGTGTTCCTGGATGTGATGGGGAACAGTGTGCATGTCCCGGTCATATCCGATGTCATGGCGATGTCGTTGATGGTGTGGTAACAGTTGCCGGTCGTTTGGTATGGCTGTTGTGGTGGTGACTGGCCAGTCCGTGCGGAAGCTAAGCATGGGTGCGGGGTTGGACATCATAGGTCAATCGGGGAACCTGCGTTGTGGTCTGACGAATTTACAGGTTGTCAGGTATGCGATGCCGTCCAGCAGGGCTTCCATGTCATTGGTGGTGTACATGTTTGCCAGCCAATGTAGCGGATGGTGGCTGTCAAAGTGTTGTTCGTAAGTTGTCCCTTGGAGGACCATGATGGGGCATGCTGGGTGACATTCGATGTAGCTGTTCTCGATGATCCGTCGTGTGGAGGCACAGTGGTCCCATTTCAGTGCGGGTGCGATGTTGGCCACATACGCCATGCCCCCATAGGCAGAGCAGGCCCTGTCGTGTGCGTCCAGAGGGAGGAGTAGTGGTAGCAGGTCCGCCTTTAGACATGCCGGGTTGGAGAGGCACATCTCCACGGGATGCTGGTAGGGACACCTCCGACAGTAGAAGACGGGCATGACGCAGCTGAACAATGTGATGCGGTAAGTCAGTCGGTAACTGACGTTCAGCAGGGACAGGAGTTCGCATCCCAATATATGTATCAGGTTGGTTTTGTACAGCTTGACCTGTCCGGCGTAGTTGGGTAGGTGTGTTGCGGTTGCCATTTTGCAGCGGTGCGTTGTGGTGGCGTGCTCCGGCTGTGTGTGCAGTCTGCAATGTGCACGCTCCGAGGTTGCTGTGAGCTCTGTGTAGTCGTAGGGAGACAGGACTTGTGTTCTGTTGGCTTGTGCGGAGGACACGGGCCCTCATCCCACATGCTTCTCAGACAGTTCAAGGTCAGTGATGTGTGACTCCTTCCAATTAACTTGCATGTGGCCGACATGGGGGAGTGTTTTCTTTTTCTTTCCCGTCCGTTGTGTTCTTCTGTGATATGCGCTATCTGCCCTGTGGTCGGTCTCCTCGGCATGCCTGTGTTGGTCTTTTCTTGGACAATGGCTGTATTCACCGGCTTCTTTCGTAGGGCTGTGGTTTCGGAGTTGGAATGGAAGGTCATTCAGTGCTGTCTGCTCTCCCTTGTGTGGGCGGCCGGCTGCCTTTCCGCTCTGCGTTGGGCCTTGTGTGTGAATGTTATTCTTGGGCCACCTGTTGTCGGTCCCCGGGCTCTTTGGTGTTCCGTTTTATATGTCTTGTTCATATGTGCAGGGTGGTATGGGTGTTTCAGTGTGGTACTGGCGTTCCTCTTCCCGAAGGGGCCCTGCTTCTCCTAGTTGGTGTTGCCGCCGCTGTGTGCTACGCCATGTTTGTTACACTGGGGTGTGTCCTGCTGTTGCGTGACTTCACTGACATGTGTGCGTCGGTTGTGTGGCGTTGGGTGTTGTCCGTGAATTGGGCGTTGGGGACATGTCTGTGGCAGGCCTGTCACGTGTCATGTGCGTTCGGGGTGGGGCTGATGTGTGTGCTGCTTGGTTGTGTCCCTGTGTCTGTGTGCGACGCATGCATGGCGCTGCGGTTGGCCTCTGCGTTGTGCGCATGTGTGGCGGCGTCATCGCCGCTTTGGGGCCGTGATGGGGTCGTTGGTTCCTAGTCCCAGGTGGTGTGTACACATGTGTTACGAGATGTTACGATTTGGCCTGTGTGTCATATGTGGATGCAATGGTGGATGTGTAGTGTACACGCGGGGTGGGGGTTGTCCGCTTTTTCCGCCCTTGCACTGTGTGCGCTGTTTGCGTGCACTTGTTGTGTGTGTGCCTACCTGCGTCTCCGCGGTACGTTGCGTCCTTGGTGGTGCATCAGCAAGAGCATGGGGAGGGCCTGCAGTGCTGGATTCATGCTCGGGGGAGCCGCTTCTTCGGTGTCCGTGCTCGGCGTACGTGTTACCGCTTCGGTTTGTCGTACGGTGTCTCTTAGCCGTGGGAGCCGTTTGTTTGCGGCATCGTAATTTGTACGCCGGGCGGGACGTGATTTCGTCGGACGGTGTGTGTCAATTGTGCTGCGCCGCTACGTGTACGGACGCACTTTGATGGCGGACGGTGTCGCTGGCTTGCCGGCGGTGTTTGGCCGACTTTTCGCATCGTAATAGGGCGGGCGTGTGGACTGCTGCGTGCCGGCGGTAACTGGTGGTTTTTGCATCCGCCAGCACGGCGGTTGTGCTTCCGCCCACCATCGTAATGACCCCCTATATTTTTAACAACGATATTTTTGACAATATTTTTTTCCCGATATTTTTGTACTTACCATTATGTAGCTAGGACTTCGATATTCTTGACATCAATATTTTTGTGTCGATATTTTTGTACTTCGATATTCTGACTGTCGATATTTTCTCAGTGATCCGTGAGAAATACTGCACTATTTCATTGCGGATCTCTTTTCTAATAGGGCATTTGGGGTAGTCGCCAGTTGTATGCTCGGGGGACTGCCTGGAGTACTGACCACCTGAGGATGACAGGAGCATGGCCGGATAGTGTCCATGACATATGTTTGGTGTCTATGGTGCATGTCGCTACATCTCTGGTTACCAGCTAGAAGTCCAGTCTGGACCAGGCATTATTATGTGGTGAAATACAAGTGCCCTCTTTTGCCCTTGGGTGCCATTTCCTCCAAATATCTATTAACCCCTGTTCCTGAGTGATGGATGTCAATTTCTGACTCACCCTGGGGTGCAGACTACGGAAGAGGCCCCAGTGGTCAAGGGTGTCGTCTAATGTGGCGTTAAAGTCGCCGCCCCATATCATTGTGTCACATCTCATCAAGGTGATTTTTTGGTTAAACACACATTACAACAAATCTTTTACCACGACTACCATCACCCCGCATACCATCACAACGCAATTACCATTACTCCGCAATGCCATTACAACGCATGGCATTACATTTTATATGCTTTTACCACGCATGCTTTTACAACGAAATTCGTTGTAAATGCATGAATGGTAAAAGCATATGTTTTTTATATGTAAGTATAAGGTAAGTATAGGGTTTTGGTTTTGGGGTGTAGGGGTACATGTTTTGGGGTTCAGGGGTAATTTTAGGGTTAAGGGTATGTTTGGGTTTTGGGGTGCTGGGGTATTTTTAGGGTTCAGGGTGGCTTTAGGTTTTGGGGTGCTGGGGTATTTTTAGGGGTCAGGGTGGGTTAGGGTTTTGGGGTGCTGGGGGGATTTTTAGGGTTCAGGGTGGGTTTGGGTTTTGGGGTGAACAGGGTATTTTTAGGGTTCAGGGGGATTTTTAGGGTTCAGGGTGGGTTTGGGTTTTGGGGTGAACAGGGTATTTTTAGGGTTCAGGGTGGGTTAGGGTTTTGGGGTGCACTGGGTAATTTGAGGGTTCAGGGTGGCTTTAGGTTTTGGGGTGCTGGGGTATTTTTAGGGTTCAGGGTGGCTTTAGGTTTTGGGGTGCTGGGGTATTTTTAGGGGTCAGGGTGGGTTGGGTTTTGGGGTGCTGGGGGGATTTTTAGGGTTCAGGGTGGGTTTGGGTTTTGGGGTAAACAGGGTATTTTTAGGGTTCAGGGTGGATTAGGGTTTTGGGGTGCACAGGGTAATTTGAGGGTTCAGGGTGGGTTTAGGTTTTGGGGTGCTGGGGTATTTTTAGGGTTCAGGGTGGCTTTAGGTTTTGGGGTGCTGGGGTATTTTTAGGGGTCAGGGTGGGTTAGGGTTTTGGGGTGCAGGGGGGATTTTTAGGGTTCAGTTTGGGTTTTGGGGTGCACAGGGTAATTTTAGGGAATAGGGTGGGTTTAGGCTTTGGGGTACTAGGGTATTTTTAGGGTTTAGGGTGGGTTTGGGTTTTGGGGTGCTGGGGTATTTATAGGGGTCAGGGTGGGTTAGGGTTTTGGGGTACAGGGGGTATTTTTAGGGTTCATGGTGGGTTTAGGTTTTGGGGTGCTGGGGTATTTTTAGGGTTCAGGGTGGGTTTAGGTTTTGGGGTGCTGGGGTATTTTTAGGGGTCAGGGTGGGTTGGGTTTTTGGGGTGCTGGGGTATTTTTAGGGTTCAGGGTGGGTTTGGGTTTTGGGGTGCACAGGGTAATTTTAGGGTACAGGGTGGGTTTAGGTTTTGGGGTGCAGGGGTATTTTTAGGGTTCAGGGTTTGTTTGGGTTTTGGGGTGCAGGGATATTTTTAGGGGTCAGGGTGGGTTAGGGTTTTGGGGTGCAGGGGTATTTTTAGGGAACAGGGTGGGTTTGGGTTTTGGGGTGACAGGGTAATTTTAAGGTACAGGGTGGTTTTGGGGTGCCAAGGGTAATTTAAGATTTTAGTGGGTATGGGTATTGGGGTGGTATGGGTAATTTAACAATTTTGGGGGAGTTTAGTCATTGGGATACAAATGGACATCTATGGGTTTTAGGGGTATTTTAAAATAATTAAGTATATATATATATATATATATTCTCATAAGTTTCCCAGATTCGAGACCGCACTCCCAAGCAGGTAGGTAACAACCTTTATTAGAAAACAGCATTTGGCTTCTCTCCCCCTATCTTGTCCCTGGCCTGACGCGTTTCAAAGCATTTGCGCTTCTCTTCAGAGGCCGTGTAGTCAGAAAGTCAATTACGGTTGCCACACCCCCATTCCATGCATTTATCCACTTTGAGGCTTCCGGTGTGCCTGCATAGTTGATTCGGCAATTGTAATCTCTCCCTGGAGCCCACTGGAGGGCTAACATTGGTCCCATACTGTGTGTAACAGATAGACCCACTGGAGGGTACAAAATTGGTTTAAAAGACTACATTTCCCAACGTGCAACGTGAGTAATTAATCAACTATGCAGGCACACCGGAAGCCTCGAAGTGGATAAATGCATGGAATAGGGGTGTGGCAACCGTAATTGACTTTCTGACTACACGGCCTCTGAAGAGAAGCGCAATTGCTTTGAAACGCGTCAGGCCAGGGACAAGATACGGGGGAGAGAAGCCAAATGCTGTTCTCTAATAAAGGTTGTTACCTACCTGCTTGGGAGTGCGGTCTCGAATCTGGGGAAACTTGTGAGGAGTATGTACGCGGCGCTTCCAGGCCGCGGAGACGACGCACCATCTTTGAACGTTGTTTAGGACCCGCAGGGTGAATCTTCACCTTGGAATGGGCTGAGCGGGTGAAATCAATTCGGCAATTGTAATCTCTCCCTGGAGCCCACTGGAGGGCTAACATTGGTCCCATACTGTGTGTAACAGATAGACCCACTGGAGGGTACAAAATTGGTTTAAAAGACTACATTTCCCAACGTGCAACGTGAGTAATTAATCAACTATGCAGGCACACCGGAAGCCTCGAAGTGGATAAATGCATGGAATGGGGGTGTGGCAACCGTAATTGACTTTCTGACTACACGGCCTCTGAAGAGAAGCGCAAATGCTTTGAAACGCGTCAGGCCAGGGACAAGATACGGGGGAGAGAAGCCAAATGCTGTTTTCTAATAAAGGTTGTTACCTACCTGCTTGGGAGTGCGGTCTCGAATCTGGGGAAACTTGTGAGGAATATATATATATATATATATATTTAGCTTAACCACTTTTAGAGAGTTTATGCCTTCGCCACACATGCCTTTGTGTTGCAATGGCATGCGTGGTAAAGGCATATGCGGAGTGAAAGTTTGCGGGGTGATTGTATCGTGTTGTAACATCACTTGCGTTGTAAAAAATGCGGGGTGATGGTATGCGGGGTGATGACTTGCGGGAAAACGACATATATTCGATTTTTTGACCAGACAGTGTCGAAGAATTCGGGGTCGATTGACATTAGTACCATATATCGCCGCTAGGGTAATTCGAGTCATTCCCATTGTTCCGCTCATAATGACATATCTACCTTCGGGGTCAATTATAGTTTGGGAAGTGGTCGAACCGAGCCCGCAGCATATCAATATAGCCACGTCTCTAGCGTAGTTAGAGTATGCCGAAGAGTACACTTCCCCCCAGCGCCTATTATGCAATTTGGAGTCTGATGTGTTCTTCAGATGTGTTTCTTGCTAGAAACAAATGTCTATCTTGTGCCTAAGTAATTAAGAGTAGGTAAGTCATATTTTCCTGTGGTTGTTAAGTCCTCTAATGTTCCAGTTGAGGAATGTGATTTAGGTCATTTGGGCCGTTGGTGTTCGAGTGTGTCACGGATGAGGTCAGGTTGGATGCCCCAAGGTTTGCTATTTAGCCGGCATTGCAGTCATGATATAGCTGGGAACTTGGTTGTCTGCATGTCTCAGCATGTAGATTGAGTAAATGCCGATGTGCTCGATCCACCTCCAATGCCCAAGTAGCCCCCCTCCCCATTCCTGAACAAACTGTAATAAATACCCCATCCCACCCTCCTCTCACACCAACCCCCCAACTAGGTTGTGAGATCCTCCCCTCCCGCTGCCCCCAAACAACAAATTACCCCCAGTCCAGCATGAGAGTGGGAGTTTTCCCAGGGGGGCCTGCAACGCTGGCATACTTCCCTGCCTGGTAGGCGGGGTGGCCGAGCTGTGTATGTGTACAAGGCAATACAGAGTGTGGGAAAACATTTTCTGAAGGTCAGGCAATATTAGCTTATATAAATATCAACAATACTATGTGGTCCACATGGGCTACATGATTCCAGCAGTTCGGGCATCCAAAACAATAGAGGATAGGTGAGTGATACAGTAGAGCATCTTCAGTCATTGTCGCTCATGCCAGGCTACACTCTAGTGCGCGGGGTGGACCCAGGGGAGCATTTTCGCCCTCCGACGTGTTTGGCAAACTTAAGGGCCGATTTCACATCTGTGAAGACGTGGAATTGTCCTTCAAAGGTCACTTTCAGTTTGGCTAGGTAGTAAGTAAGTCCATTTTTATATAGCACAGCTACTCACCCTTACGGGTCTCAAGGCGCTGGGGGCCGTAGTGGAAATTAAGTGAGCTATTGCCCAGAGTCACACGGTGCTGAGCTGAGCTGCCGCCGGAGCCGGGGATTGAACCGTGAACCCTGTGCTCCGAAGTCAGCTGCCCTGGCCGCTGCACCACACCTCTCCACTGGGTAGAGCAGGGCATAAGGGATTTCCGCCTGTTGAAGAATACGTTTTGCAGGTATAAAGTCTTGGCTGGCTGCCTGAACCAGAGGGGTGAAGTTAGGATAGAACGAGATATAGTTGCCTTGATGGTTTGACTCCATGCCCTCTGGCCAGATGCACGATTGTGTCTCGGTCCCGATAGTTAAGTAGGCGTGCTATGATGGGTCTCGGTGTGGCACCCATGGGTGGTCGGGGGCCTAGAGAGCGGTGCGCTTGTTCCACTGTGAACACAGGTGAAAGTTCTGGGTCAAACAGGTCACGCAACAGTGTCTCTATATAGGGTTCCATCTTTGAAATCGCAGTAGTTTCAGGTATGCCTGTAACACGGAGCTTGATACGCCTCGAGCAAGCCTCCAGGTCCTCATTCTCTGCTTTAATCACATTTAGGATCTTTTCCATTTGAAGGAGATGTTCCTTGGATTCTACTTGGTATTCATGTGTGTCAGAGGTGCGATTTTCGAGCAGGTCCAGTCGGGATTCACGAGAGTCAACCTGTTTCTTTATTAGGTCTAGTCTGGAGGTCAGGGCATCTAGTTTTGTGTCAATGGTCTTGAGACTAGTTCTGACCTCCAGTATGATTGTGCGTAGGTCGTCTCCTTGACTTTTCCCGTCTTCTCTGGTGCCAGAATCGAGGTCAGAGTCTGGCCCTCTTCCATCAGGTGGGTGACCCTCTTGTTTTTGAATGGCAGCTTTGATTGTTTGGGGTTGTTTTTCCCCATTTTGTTGTGCTTCTAGACACGGGAAACTTACTGTTTGCCTACGGACTGCGCTTGGTGGAAAGGTTGTCTGCTTCAGAAATGGCTCAGCTGTTTCCCGTGATTGCAGGGTACTGTAGTGCTGATATGATATTGGGCTGAGTTTTGTACTGCTGCTGGAATTTGAGTTCTTTCTGGCCCAGTAATGTCTGAACTGTGGGGGAGTGTTGCGGTAGTGCTGTATGAGTCTCAGCGTTGCATGACCCACGCCTGGGGAAGTGCTTCCGGCTAACACGGGCGTTTAGCTGAGGCGAGGAAGGTTTTGCCAAAGCCGTGATTTGGAATGTGATCGTGGATCACTGGCTGTATGACCCTGTCCACAGTTGCCTCTGCACCATGCCCAGAGCCCAGCCCTCTGAGGGTCCCAGGGAGCGGTACCAGGCCCCAACAAGTGCAGCAAATTCGTAGCTCGCCCCCACCGAGACCCACCGCCCGGAACAGCAGCAGCCAGCCAGTAGCGGCACCCGCCCAGTCAGCCCACCGAAAACGCTCCGGCCGAAGGCCGACAGGGTACTAAGGTGTCCGCCTCTCAGCGGATCACTCCGCAGCCCTCATTCTGCTCCTGCAGTCGTGCGCTTAATTCTGAATTGTTCGAGTAGACAATCTGCCAGGAAAAATCTTAAGCCACTTTATTGGCTCATGATTAAACAGAGGGCAATGTTTAAGGCTTTGACAATTACTCATAGGACTCTGCATCGAGCAGGCCCTCACTACCTACAGAGGAGATTTATGAAATATGACCCCGGAAGGGCTTTACGCTCCTCCAACCCGGGGTTGGTGTGTATCCCAAGGATACATAAGGAAAGGCTAGATGGACGGTCCTTCACCTGTTTGGCAGCTAAAAAATGAAATTCACTGCCTAAAGCATTGAGTGATCTAGAGCAAGAGAAAGCTTTTAAAGCAGCATTAAAAACACACCTATTTTGGAAATGCTAAAGTTTTGCTCTGCTCTGCTTTAGCGATGGCACACTACTTGGGAACCAGGTGTGTGCTTTCCAAATGACATTTATTCATCCAAGTACCAAGGGATAGCCTTCACACATGAAGCCGTTGTTGGTGACTATAACCAGCCATCTATCTGGGACATAAATATCATGCACCAAGGATAGACCATTTATGAGCAGTCCTAGGGAGATTCTCATCTAGGTCTACTTGGTCCAAAATTTGTGAAATAGCATGGGATGCTGCTAGGGGTAGCCTGTCTGATTAAAGTGGCCTATTGACCAAGACATCTAAAACGATATTAGTGATATTCACAAATAATGTTTTGAACATTCGGGGCCAGATTCACAAAGGTAAACTTATACTTTTGCATAAGTTTATAATTATTTGCAATTTATAAAGGTGTTTTTTGACTGTTCTATCTTTTTTAGGTGTGACGACTCTGCAGTTGGTAAAAAAAATACCTTTGTGAATAGCAACCATTGTAAACGTACACAAACGTGTAAGTTTACCTTTGTGAATCAGGCCCTCAGTGTAACAGTGCAGCAATCCTTTATTTTCAGTCGTTGACTGACAGGTAGTTGCAGTCTAGTTTGTCTCTGCCATCCACTACTTTACATCAGGCCTATCTGTAATGTGGCACCTCTACTCTTCAGTACTTTCTGTCAATAACTTGATAAAAGCAGCGAGTTAGCAAGTGCAAAACTGTATTCAAACAACTTGTCTAATAACCCAGCAGCCTGCTGGCAGTTTCAACAGTTCAGCTTCTCACACCAGGGACTGAGCAGTAGCAGTAGTGGCCAAGTAACTCCTGCTCACCCCCACCAGTCAGCTAGGGTCTCCATACTCCCACCATACTCCTGAAGAGCTCCTTATAGCTGTGCTGGCAAACTGCGGCCTGCAAACTTACGCCATCAGCCAGCAAGGGATTGGTCGCCAGAAAATATAAAAGAAACATAGACAAGATGATTGTAGTTTCAAATTACTCACTGTTCATGCACTGAAGATCACTTCCTATAGATAATGGTTGCAGTCAGAGTGTGGGACCAACAGCTCTAGGTTGTAGACTCATTAGCACCCACACACAATTAAGGGTCTCCAGAGTAGCCAATCAATCAATCAATTAATCAGGGGGTTTAATGCGCGCTGCTCACCCGTGAGGGTCTCAGATGCTGGGGGGGGGGTGTGCAGCTCTGAGTCATCCGAAAACCTAGGTCTTGATGCTCTTCCTGAAGGTGTGCAGAGTAGGGGAGCGTCTGAGGTTGATCGGGAGCTCGTTCCAGGCTTTGGCTGCGTTGTAGGAGAAGGCTCTTCTGCCCGCTCTGGTTCTTCAGATGCGCAGGGTTTCTGCTAGGGTGAGGTCAGCGGAGCGGAGGTTTCTTTTGGGTATGTGGAAGGAGACTCTTTCCTTGAGGTATTTGGGTCCGGTGTTATAGAGGGATTTGTAGGCGTGGGTGAGTACCTTGAAGGTTACTCTCTTCTCGACGGGGAGCCATTGGAGGTCTCGCATGTGATGTGCTCATGTCGTGTGATGCCAAGGACGAGTCTGGCCGTAGTGTTCTGGATGGTCTGAAGTTTGTGTAGCAGGGATTTGTTGATTCCACTGTAGAGGGGGGTTTCCGTAGTCCAGTCTGCCTGTTATGAGTGCGTGGGTGACAGTCTTTCTGGCTTCGGGGGGATCCACTTGAAGGTCTTGCGGAGGATGCGGAGGGTGTTGAAGCAGGTGGGGGCGACGGCGTTGATCTGTCTGGTCATGGTGAGGGAGGAGTCGAGCATGATTCTGAGGTTCCAGGCATGGTCCGTGGGGGTGGGGGAGTTGCTGAGGGCGGTGGGCCACCAGGAGTTGTCCCAAGCTGAGGGGATGGGTCCAAGGACGAGGACTTCTGTCTTCTCCGAGTTGAGTTTCAGACAGCTGATGCTCATCCAAGCTGCAACGTTTTTCATTCCTTCTTGGAAGCTGAGTCTGGTGGTTTCGGAGCCAATCATTCTCAACAGATCAGATCAGTGGCACTGTCAATCAGGATCAGGCAAGTCAGTACACCATTCTCGCAGGTAGGGAGGGAGGTGAGCACAGAAAGAAAGTAAGAGGCCTCAGCACCAGACAGCCAGCACCTGCTGCACTGCCTGACAAACCCATTAGGCCCCTCTGACACTCGGATAAGGTATCCCCTTGTTTGGTTGCGATATGGGCTGCCAAACCATGAGAAGACTCCCCCATCCTGTTTTTTTTTCTGTACGTCATTAACAAAGTGCAACATGCATTTACACACATGGTTTCGCATATGCAGACTGATTCAATAGAAATGCTTTGAAACAGATTTCCTATGATGTTGAGAAATGTATATTTTGACATGTTTTTAGGTAGGCCACATTTCTGTGCAGAACGCCATTTTATTTAAGATGGAAGCCATCTCTTTCATTCATACAGGATTTCCCCCTGCACACATCCTTTCCCCATCAGCTCTGCAGAACACAGTCAAGCTGCTATGTATTAGAACATTCTTCACTGTTGTTATGGTTCTTCCTATGGTAAACTTTTCTAACTTGGACGTAATTGGGAACATATTAGTTGCTGCTTCAATAAAACCTATTCATTCAAATAGTATAATACTGTAAATGTAACCTGTTTGTTCGATCATCTCCGGATGATATTAGCATAGAGGGTGCTGAATAATTATTCAAGAAAATGGGATAGTGCTTAGGTGTTAAGGTAATGGTTTGTTTTTCTGTGTGCTCAGATTTTCTGAAAAAATGATACATTTGCTCACACCACAATGATTCTACAAAAGTTCCCAATTCCTGTACAAGAATTGTGTATAAAAAATCCTTAATTTTGAGGGTGAGCCAGGGATTTTTGAAGACTTTCTTGTTCTACTAGGTATGCTACCTGCTTTTTTTCTGATTTTGCTGCCCATTGGGAATTTTGATATTTTCAGTTTTTTACATAGTCTGTATAACTCAATCAATCAGGGGTTTGTTAAAGCGCGACTACTCACCCGTAAGGGTCTCAAGGCGCTAGGGATGGGGGGGTGCAGGTTCCATTCCATCAAGGAGGGGGTCTGTCGAAGAGCCAGGTTTTGAGGTTTCTTGCGAAGATGGGGAGCGATGTTGTCTGTCTGAGGTGGAGCGGAAGGACGTTCCATGCTTTGGCCGCGAGGAAGGAGGAGGAGCGGCCGCCCGATCTTGTCTTTCTGGTGCGGGGGACCACGGCGTAGGAGAGCTGGGCTGATCGTAGGGTCCTTTGGGGTGCGTGGAATTTGAGTTGGCTGTTCAGGTATGCTGGTCCGGTGCCGTGGAGGGCCTTGTGTGCGTGGGTGAGCATCTTGAAGGTGATTCTCGCCTCGACGGGGAGCCAGTGGAGTGTGCGCAGGTGCTGGGAGATGTGGCAGTGTTTAGGCAGGTTGAGGACCAGTCTTGCGGCGGCGTTCTGGATGTTCTGTAGCTTGCGGGTGAGGTTTTTGTTTATTCCGGCGTAGAGTGCGTGTGCCGTAGTCGAGTCTGCTGGTGACCAGGGCGTGAGTGACGGTCTTTCGGTGTTCGAGGGGGATCCATTTGAAGGTCTTACGAAGGAGGCGGAGGGTGTGGAAGCAGGAAGATGAGACAGAGTTGATCTGGAGGTCCATTTTGAGCTCGGAGTCCAGGATGATTCCCAGGTTGTGTGCGTGGTCTGTGGGGGTTGGCGGGTTTCCGAGGGCGGGGGGCCACCAGGTGTCGCTCCAGGCGTCGGGGTTTGGGCCCATGATGAGTACTTCTGTTTTGTTGGTGTTTAGTTGTAGGCATCTGTTTTTCATCCATTTGGCGACGGCTTCCATGCCTTCTCGAAAGTTGCGTCTGGCGGTGTTGGGCTCGTCGGATAGGGAGAGGATGAGCTGGGTGTCATCTGCGTATGACACGATGTTGAGTCCGTAGGTTCTGACGATGGGGGCAAGTGGAGCCATGTAGACGTTGAAAAGCGCCGGGCTGAGGGAGGAGCCCTGGGGGACTCCGCAGGTGGTAGGTGTGGGTCCGAGAGGAAAGGGAGGAGTCTGACCCACTGCGTCCTGCCGGAGAGGAAGGAGCGGATCCAGTCGAGGGCCTTGTCTTGGATTCCTGCGTCGTAGAGTCTGCGTATTAGGGTGCGGTGGGAGACTGTGTCGAACGCCGCTGATAGGTCGAGGAGGATGAGGGCTACTGTTTCTCCTTTGTCCAGTAGGGTGCGGATGTCGTCTGTTGCGGCGATGAGGGCGGTTTCCGTACTGTGTTTTTTTTTAAGCCGGATTGGGAGGAGTCGAGGATGTTGTGTTCTTCAATGAATGTGGCGAGTTGGCTGTTGATGATTTTCTCTGGGTACGGGAGCAGGGAGATGGGTCTGTAGTTTTTGAGGTCGGTGGGGTCCGCTGAGGGTTTCTTTAGGAGGGGGTTGACCTCGGCGTGTTTCCAGTCGTCGGGGAACGAGGCGGTCGCCAGGGAGCGGTTGATGGTGTGGCGGAGCATGCCCGAGAGCCTTAATGGCATTGACTCTGTACCGCTTATTTCTTAATTTTGTAATAAAACCCTTTAATTTTTCATTGATCTAGAACTCAGTTATTGAGAGGGCCCAAATTATTCTTAATTTAGAATTATTTAATGAGATTTGATTGTATTGATTCTGATGCTTTGGGAGGTATCTTAATGCAGGGGCACATTGCCTTGTGTAATTGAGGCGTAACACCATATCTGATCCAAATAAATGTTGGAGATCTGAGTAAGGTAAATTTTGGTGTGTCTTAATTTTGGGGTCTGGTGTTTTGCTCCCACAACCCTAGAGCCTGGCCAGGTCCAGTAGGGGTGTTAGCAGTCTCTGTCATCAACATAGTATTTTGTAATATGTCCAGCAGCAGCTTATCACTGATATGCCTACGTAGTTCCTGTCCAATTAAGTGACTGGTCGAGCACTCCTGCAAGCCCTTGGGTGTGTATAAAAATTGCCTGCTTCCGTGGGAGATTCACTGGGGAGGCATAGCAGGCCTCACAAGCTCCATCTCAACAAGAGTACAACATTAGAACCATACCACTGGATTTCTCTCTGGCAGTTCCTCTGGGATTGGAAGGGTGGTCCTGTGACAATTTGGGCAAAAAGTGAGTGGGCTACCCATAATATTATGGCGAGATAGGTAGATGGGTTTGTGGAAGCATTAAAAAAATATCACCTTTCTGTATGTCTCACCAACAACCTTAAATTAATAATTAACTTGGGCAATATAATTAAAGGTTGCCACAAAACCACCAGACCATCTAGAGATTTGGCTATAGGCATTTAGGCAAGGAGTCCAGGTTTGTGGCCACTAGAAAATGAGGAGATATGGCATAGGCCCTCAATGATAAGGAATGGCATGAGTAAAAACAGGAGAAAAATTGAAGGAGATTACCTGAAAAAATCTAGGGGCATATTAGCAAGGCCGGCGATAAAATTATCGCCGCTTTAGCGGCAGGAAACTGCCGCTAAAACGGCGTATAATGGCTTGCTAATATGTGCTATAGAATTCCAATAGAAGCCCAGGTTAGATGTCCTGCACATCTAACATGGGCTTCTATTGGAATTTTATAACGCATATTAGCAAGCCCATTATCGCCGCTTTAGCGGCAGTTTCCTGCCGCTAAAACGGCGATAATTTTATCGCCGGTCTTGCTAATATGCCCCCTAGACATTTAGGGCTAGATGCACTAAGCTTTTTTGTATTCACAAACGGGCCGGTTCTCATAATCCGCTCATTTGCGATTGCAAAAAAGCTATGTTGCTATGTATGAAACCCAAGCTGTGATACAGTAGTACATTACTGAATCTCAATTTGAGTTGAGGACCAAATACTGATTCAGTATTTGGAAGGGGCTTGTTTAGGGCGGCCCTTGCAAATACCCAAATCAAAATGGTGTGTAGTAATGTATTGCGACTGAATTCGGGTTGAAAAACATTAATACTTTACTGACTACTAATATGTAGTGGTAACCCATTCACAGAGACATCATGCCCTTTGTGAATGCAGAAAAAGAGTTTAAGAGGAGGCAGTGATCCACAGAACCACTGTGTTCTCTTAAACAAACAAAAAAACAAAGAATCTTTTCTTTCTAAATGCAGTCCCGTTTCCTTTAAGAGAAAAGTGCTGCATTTAAAAATAAAGATTGCTTCATTAAAAGCATTCACAGACATAGTGCTCTGCTGACCTCAGCAGGCCACCATCCCTTTGGTGGCTGTGATTCTTAGTGGGTCTGCAATTGGCTACCTACCTCTTTAATATTCATAAGGAAGGTTGAAATGCAAGCAACTACGAATCAGTAATTTGCCAACCGACTTATCAGTACATAGGTCAGTTTACAAATTTCCATACAGGTCACAAAAATGCTAGCAGCAAATTGCAACCAGTATTTTGTGATAGGTGGTACGTACATCTGGCCCTGAGTTCTAAATAGCAACAACCAATGTTCAGCACCTGCAGTCCACAGCAACATCAGTACTAAGAGCAACATACTGTAATTCCATGGTATTGTTGTCTAAGAGCTACTTCACTCCCAATGGGTACTGGGCGGGGGCTCAATTAAACCCTTGAAAATTTAACTAAATCAAAGATAAAGTTTAAAATAAGAAATTATAAAATAAAGTAAGCAGTTACTTGTCAACCAAGAGTCCATTCAAATGGGTTTAGCCACCGCACAACAATCCATCTCTAGATGGATAGTATCTTGCAGAATTACATGCTGGCAGAAAGTTAACAACCTTAGTTGGCAAATATAAACCTCTCTGCTAGAAGTAAGGCTATGACTAATGCTGTGATGAGAAACATTCATATTGTGTAAATCTGCAAAGTGGGCATCATGTAGTCTGAATAAACTTTCATGAGAAGCTACTGCCTGGATTCAGAGTCCAGGGCTGACACTCAAGAAGGTAAGGCCTCTTTGAGGAATCTTTTGGATAGTGCATAAAGTTTTTTCATTTCGTTCTACCACTTTTTCTAGGGATTGGCTTTACTCCAGTCTATTATGTACTTATGACCATCCCCTTTGGAGGAACCAAAGGTTTGTTACATGTAATAGTAACTTTCCTTTAGGCAATCTTCACTGGACTGTTAGCAAGACAATGTGAGCCCCAAAATGGGAATGCTATTAAAACAGATAGGCATTATTGAACTGAAAAACAGGCAACACAACAAAATCTAGCCACACTACCAGCATCTACCGAACCCTATAACCAATTGCTACAGGGATTTAGCTTGGTCACCCTCTACAAGTAGTGTATTTACAGACATATACCTATCCTGAATTGAAAATGGGTTTAGTGTACCTCCCACTCTGCATGATAATCCCTACAGACTCCGCAAACATACACAATGAATCAAGGTATTCTGAAGCATTAAAACTATAGATATGTGGTTTGCAGTAAGGCACAAACAGGACAGCACCAATAAAGTATGGCACTACTCCGCCAGAACACAATCCTAGACAAATGCCACAAAGACAAAGCCAAATTCAAGGTTTATGTCTCGAAATTACTATTTCTTCTCTATGTCGTTGTCTTTAGATCCTGGTTCTTTAAGATGCATGTATTTTCTGCTTTGGCCATCGCCCAATTACTTGGATTATTTAGCACATTAATGTGTCTAAACCTATTCTGTATTTTCCATTAGGTATATTTATTTTCAAAATCCCTTTGTCCTAATGGCTCCCTTCCCTGTCCAACTAATTAATCCCCTTTGTATCTCCTTACATTTTACATATTTGCCTGTGTGATGTAAACTTTGCTTCTGCCTTATTCTGTAGTTTCCACTTCTTGTTTCCTACAGCTCCCCTATGAATCAGTTAATATATGTGAAGCGCAGCTTGGAAACAATGAGCAGCAAATCCTTCGCTCTGTGCCCGAGCTGAACTCTCTGCAGCAATAACTAACTAGGAGAAATTCCAGGCTAAATGTTTTCACTTTTAAAAGTGCAGTCGAATACAAATAGGAGTACAGCTGTACACTGTAAGAACGCACAAGTTCATGACACGATCCCTAGCCTCCTGTTACCCACCCACACCTCACTTTGTGCTTTTTCTCACCCATCCCCTGAATAAAGCGCTCTCTACTCTCCATGGAGCAGTGAAGGAAGTGACCCGATTAGGGTCACCTCTCAGCCTTCCTCACAAATGAAGAGTCGGTCAGACAGTAGAGAATACAAACCAAAGGTATTTATTAGAAGTACACTCGAGTGGAGTCCGGTCTGACCAGCCTCCTTAGATTGCTGCAGAGGGACTAGCTTCAGCCAACATGGAGTTACATTAAGTACATCTCAAACCAATGAAAGCACCGCCCAAGATGGAAAATTCCAGGCTTACACAGCTAAAAGAAAGAGGCACAGTAGGATAAATTTCAATTCTAAGGCTGGGTACACGCTATCTATAAATGAAGGTCGTCCTGCCCGTGCCCGCAGCTGGGCTGGTGGGAGAAGGCCTTTATCTAGTGGGAAAGGTATGTGCTAACGAGGACAATGTACTCAGCGAGACAGCGTTAAACCTTGAAGAAAAAGAGGGAAAAAACCGAATGGAGACATTTCTCAGCAAGCTAGGGTTAGTTTCAATCACGGTTCAAAATGGCGGCTCAACTTAAAATGGTGCAGCGAATGCTAACTTTACATAGAGCAATATGCAAGCAAAACGAGTGCATAACATTTACATTTCAAGAGCAGAGAGCAAGTTTTATGCTGACACTCTCTCTGAGAACCACATCAGAGCAGCTTTCAATTGCCGGTGTCAGCTAAGGACATTAGAGATCCACCGCTGACAAAGAATGTGGCACTAAGCAGGACCAGGTCTTCTATCGGATTGACCGGGACAGTGTCCTGGGCAGAAAGAAAATATGGTGTATGTTGTGGGGGTGAGGGGGTCATTGAGGTGTGACATAGGAGGTGTGAGGAAGATGGGAGGAGGGCAGGGGCTTGATGGGGTGCCAGCAATTATGCTGAGGCTCATTAAAGGCTAATTACTAAGTCTTTAAAAGGATTCAATTGAGTCCAAGTGGGATGGACGCAGTGGCGGCTAGTGTCAGGGCTGAGTGGCGGGGTGGCAGGGCGGCAGGGGGGGAGCAGGACGACAACAGACTACACACACAAAAAAAGAAATAAAAAATAAGAACTTACCTTACCTTCAGCCAGCTGCATCGCGCTCTCTCCTGCTCCTCTGCAGACAGTCTCCCAGAATCCCATGTGGCCAATCCTGGTGCTGCTCTCACAGCATGAGAGCAGCATCAGGATTGGCCTGAGTGCCCTCGATTTGCGCTCCCAGGGAGACTGGGAGCCTGTGCCTGCTGTCTCCAACACGGCAACACAGATCGGGTTGGAGACACCTTCACTGTGCATGACGGTTGGCCGGCCTGACTCGGCCGGCCAAACCGTCATTCGCAGTGAAGGCAGTGCACCTACCACTCCCCCTCAGTGCCTGTCATCCCCTGGCCCCGCCCCCAAGACTCTGCACACTGAACAAAAATGTAGCTCTTTCATGCCCTCTTTGGCCAGGTAACTGACACAGTTTACAGGCACACATGTCCAAATTCTAAATGTGTTTGCAGCAAAGGAAGGAGGCAAGACTGTCAACAGATTTACACAGTAGTATGAAGAATCCGTACAGACAACGCTGGTAGACCATTAGCCTCTTCATCTGATGTCAGCGGGAAAAGGTGGAGGTCAGTGTGGGGAATGTAGACTGGAAGACATTGGTAAATGCGAGAACCTTGTCAAGGAGACTCATGAAGTGCCAGGGGTTTCGTGGGCCTGTGAAGTGGGTTTATCATGGGCTGTGTACAACATGTTTGAATGCAGTAACCGCAAAAAAGATTAGGATTCATGGCCCCACCCCCGGAATCATTTAACTGCAGCGGGATAAAAAGGTGTCTATTCGTTTGATTTCAGTTAGCTCCAAACCAACAATTTAGGCTCCTCCCCAGTGGAATGGGGGAATTAGGGGGTGCAGACCTAGAAATGCAGTGCTACGAAGCTGTCCATCAAGTGTGTCCCCCTGCATCAGACATGGGCTACCACATTTAACCTATACAGAAAAATTGCCATATATTTATGAAGGAGACATATCTGTGAGCCTATTTGCGCATTCGAGGCTATATCTACTGTCCACGCTCTCTTTCCTTGAAAACATAATGCTGTTTTAGTATTCTGTTCCACTTGGTTTATTGTTAATTTCTTTGGATCTGAATGTAATCTAAGCCAGTACTGTACTGCTTAGTAAAATCCAGTAAATATGCACAGTCATGTCTTATTACAAGCTATCAATAAACTATTAGCTGTATTGGAGCGTAAGAATTCTGAATAAACATATAGCAACATTTATGATGTGGGTTTCCTAGTAACCAAAAGTTAAACAGCAAATCATTGATTACCTTCACCACAGCGGCCATTTTATTAAAACGCCAGTACGCTTACCCAAGTTATGATGTTCACACTTCAAAGAAAATGGCCCTTTAATGCATCTAATACTTTCCTGTCACGCAGCAATCGAGATATGCTTATATTTTATTAAACATGTACGTAGAGTCCAAGTTGTACATTAATTCATATTGAGAGGCTGACTTAGGTTTGGCTCGGGCTTGTGCAGATCTAAAATAATGTTTGACATGAATGTTTTTTATAAGCTCCACGTAAAGGACTTGATATATTTGCTTCATTCAACAACAAAAAATAGCACTTTTGTCATCAGTGCTGACCATTCACCATGGCTTTTGAAGCAGAGATGTTTTAAAAAAAATATATATATTTTAAAAACTTCATTTTCAAAATAGTAAACAACAGGTTGCAATGCTAATTTCCCATTCTCCACACACATAGTGTTAAAACATTATTATACATAAGTGCAGACCTTAATCACTTTCCAAGCAGTCATTGTCACTGTATATGCACTCTTCAACAAGTATACTGGCATTAGTCAATTGCGTCTTTACGCCAACACATTAGAATCAGCACTTGGTGTACACATGAGTGGGCGAAGCTGCCCGTCCCCGGATGGGTCATCCCTGTCTGGCTGTTGGGAGTTAGGAGTGGTGTCCTTATCAAGGAGATGTTGCTTCAATGGCTGCCAGATGTCACAGGGTCTGGATGCAATGGGTTGTAACGTAGCATATAGCTCACAGTTTGTATTACAATGGATCAGACTGTTTATCCACGCTTTCAAAAGCAGAGATGGTTCATCTTTAGTCAGCTCTAAGTGACTGTAGGAAGCTGGACTTCTTTGCAGAGTTCCCCCCGCATTTTGCCTCCCTTTGAACTGCTAGATGCTGTTTTATTTACTCTGACAGTGCACTGAAGCCTGCTAAATAGACTCCAGTGCCAGAGTTCTTTCCCTTAAAAACAAAGTCTAATTGTAACCCAATTGGCAAGGACTTTAACTCCCTTGTAAGTCCCTAGTAAATGGCACCCCTGGTACTTAGGGCCTGGGTACTAAAGAGGACCTCTAAGGGCTGCAGCATGTCTTATGCCATCCTAAGGGACCCATACAAAAATCACATGCAGACTGCAACTGCAGAATGCGTGAAAGGGTGTAAATCCCTTCCGAAAAGACAACATTGCACACTGCTTGTGTTCAATGCACATACACTGCATGTACTATATGTAAGTCATCCCTACAGCAGGCCTTAAGAGCCCTAAGGAAGGGTGCATTATATTACATGTGAGGACATATCTGCATGAGCAGATATGCCCCTGTACTGTCTAGTTCAATTACTGGATGGTACAAGTGAACAGGGAAGCCATTTGAAGTATGTATGTACTGGGCACTGGTTCACGAGTTACCCAGATACATAATGGCTTCACCGAAAGAACTTGTGATTGGTATCAAAGACCTTGTCTTAATAAATCTGTACTGATGCCAGTACTAGATTTATTATGACATGCACTCAGAGGGCACCTTAGAGGTGCCCCATGAAACCTTACTAGTCTTCTAGTGTGCTGGCTGACTGGATCCTTCCAGCCTGCCCCCACAGACCTGTTTTTGACCTCCTGCAGGTGAGAGTCCACGCTCTCAGGAGGTCAGGTACAATGCCTGCTCAGGCAGGAGGTGTTATCAACTCCTCCAGCAGGATGGCTAGTGAATCAGCATACCAAAGATAGAAGCTTCAAAGCCTCTGCCACCTTTGATTTGATATGCTACCCTAGACCTGGGAGATGCCAGCACCCTGCTCTGAGGCCCATCTGGCACCAAATTGATGGGAAATTAGCTGTGCAAGGAGGCATGTTGCACCTCCAGGCTAGTCACACCCATAAGGCGGGCTGCCAGAAGAGAACACGAAAATTAGTATTTCACCATCTTTGTTGTGGTGAAATTAGGAATCCTGGGACAGGATTATGCCCACTCCCCACAGGAAATGGTCATGTATGGAGTGTAGTGACCCGAAGAGTAAGTAACCCATTGGTTACAACCCTTCACTTCCCTTGACTCACCTAAATTGAGTGTTGAGGTGGCACCTTGGCACCAGGAACTCAGATTCATTTGACTGATGATAGAAGAGGACAAAGAAGAGCAGAAGAAGCAAGAACTGCAGACTGCTGGTGGAGTTTTGGCACCAGACCCTATCAGCCTACCTATTCCTGTTCCGACAATTGCAACAATCCAACTAGTCCTGCATCTGTGCATCCTCCAAAAGCCTTGGAGGGCCTCCAGCGCTTCACCAAGCCATCAGCATCTCACTTCAAGTAGAGGAGCCACTTCCCTGCTGCCTGCAGGCACCAATTACAACATCCTGTTCTCTGTTCTGCTGTTCACTGGGTCCACTGACACAGCAGCGACCCAGGAAGAGGTAACCGTGCTCCTAGCAGTAGGATCCATCTCCCCACCAAGTGAGAAAATGCCAGGACCAACCGTAGCCACCCCGCACCAATACCCGGTTTACCAGAACAATTGAGGCAACCAAAGCTTGTTTGAGTCCAATCCAGACTTCAAAGCCACAGAGACTGAGCAGCCAATAAGGGCTGGCTGCACCACAGAGGCCAGCACCAAGAGTGGCCTAGCTGTCCTGTTTTGTACCCCTTTGCAGGTCTTACCAAAAGCCGTGGTTGTCATTGACCCACGGGCACCACCCGACCAAAACCTTCTGCACCCAGGCTCCCCGACCCGGGTCCAAGACAACCTAAGATGCTCACCTGCTTCCAGGATCCCCATGAACAGAGCCTCCCTGTGGGACCTCCCTGATGTGTCCCCAAGTCCCCCTCTGCAGCATGTTTCTAGGTGGCCACCCTCTTTCCCTACGGTGTAATGCTCAAGGCTACCAACCCGTTGAGCACCTCTGCACCTGGACACACCAGGGCAGGTGATCTCGAACTGCTGGTGGTACTTTGGACCTTGGCCCCCTAGCACCTTAAGTCCTAAAGGGGACCCCTGTGAACTGTTTGCAAATAACCGTATGCAGTAAATGCCTTTTTCTCCATAGGATAGCATAACCACATAAATACGCATTTAAGTGACATTTTTACTTTCCCTTCAAAATTGCTTTTACGAAAAGTACTTACCCATTTACAAAGTTCTTGGTGTCAAAATAAATATAAAAATACTTTCTATTTTTCTAAATTGGTCTCGGGTTTCTTCTTGAGTGTCTGTCTCATTTATTGACTCTGTGTGTGTTCAACAAATGCATTAAAACTACCCTCTGATAAGGCTAAACTGCTCACCCACACTACCACAAAAGAGAGCATTTGGAATTAATAATTTAAGGCCTGTAAGCCAGTAAAGGTCCTCTGGACATTCTAAATAGTATACCTCATTTTGGTATACTACACAAAAAGCCAGCTTCCTACAGTAACCACTCCTTTCACAACACCATGCTTCTGTTTTGCAAAAACAATAAATAGTGTTTTATCTGGTCCCCCCACAGTCCATCATTTTAACATCATTACCTACCTCAAAAGGAAGGAAGCAATGGAAGGTCTTCAGCTCTGGCAACTTTTCACTCAGTAGAAGCATCAGAAACGGAAATAACTTTTTTCTTACAGTAGTGGAAAAACTTCATCTTGAAAAAACTTTAAAGATAAAAATAACACGAAAAAAGTTTAGTTGATACCAACAATGCTACTCAAATATTGCATAACAAGCACCATTTTTACAAAACTTGTGAATTTTCTAAAATTTGCAGAAAAATTGTACAGCTCTCATAGCATCTTTGGTCTGTCTGTTATTTTGTAATATTTATTCATTGCTATTTTTCAAATGGATATTGTACAAAAAATAAGTACACATACATATCCTATACAAAGTACGGTGCATATCCTGGCAAACATGTAGCTAGCGTAAGATAACCTATCCAGGACATTGATTCCAGGGCACTGTTAAGCATGCAGGTCATTGACAGTAAACCAAGAAACCAGTAAACTTATCAAGACACTATGGGGCACATGCATGAAGCTAGGCAATTGCGATTCCTTAATAGCTATTATTAAGGAATCGCTATTAAGGAATCGCAATTGCCTATGCATGTAGAAATCGCTCAATAAATAGCGATTCCTAAACATTCCTTAATTGCTACTCGCAAATTGCGAGTCGCAATTAAGGAATACCTACCCATTCATTCCTATGGGCCAGGGGGCCCATAGGAATGAATGGGAAGATATTCACTATTAGTGATTCTCTATTAAAGAATGGCTAATAGCGGGAGCTATTTCAAGGGTGCCAGGGTGTCAAAAGGACACCCTGTTGCACCCCTGAAATCTGCATATGAGTACATCTTGCACACACACATGCCCCAAGGGCATGTGTGTGTGTAAATGGAAGTTTGAAAAATGAACTTTAGTGCATTTTTCAAAGTTCTTGCAAATTACCATGCAGTTTAACTTCATGGTAATTTGCTCCCCTATTAGCGAAATCGCAAATTTTTTAACTTTAATGCATTGCATTTAAGGAATCTCAATTTGTGATTCCTTAAATGCAATTGCAATTTAAGGAATAGCAATTTTGCGATTCCTTAAATTGCGATTTCTGCATTTGGGATGATGCATCCCAAATGCAGAAATACTGGTCGCAACGGGGCAGATTCTGAGAATCTGCCCGTTTGCGACCAGTATTTCGGTTGATGCATGTGCCAGTATAGTGTTTAGAATTAAATGTGGTGGAGTACACCAGGTAATACAATTGTTCCAAGAGCAAGCAAACTAACAATGCAACAACAGTAAACAATATTGGGCAGTTTGCCGACATTTAGCAATAGGGTGGGTATATGTAAATCAGTGGTCCATGTGACTAAATAATGCGACTGACAATGGGCGTAATTGAACGATGCTTCTCATGGGCGATAAGAGAAAGGGATGGATTTGTGGAGTGCTGTAGAGGCAGCACAAAGAGGTGGGGGGACACATAGTGGGAGGGGTAATACCTTACTGAAGGCAGGGCAAGAGGCCCACACTTTCACATGTTCATGTTTATTGTTTAAATCTTCACCCAGTTAGTGGATATAGCTGTGGTATCCATAGTGGGTAGGTATTATTTCAGCAGTATTCCTATATATCCCCATCTTACTTAGCTAGGAAATTGTAATATCTCATATCAACAGGGTACAAGTCCTAAAACATAAGTGGCTGGACTAACCAAGTTAGGCAGTATGCGAGTGACATTGTGGTGCATGACATTACAGTTTGTAACATTGCACGTGGCATCACAGGAAGTGGCATCACAACCCATGACCTCACAAGAAGTGACATTACAATAAATGATCAGATCTGAAGATTTCACACATATGTTTAGCAGGTCTATCATGAATACATTTGAGCGCATTACAATATTTAACAAATGAGATTTTGCGTCGGGGTTCTGCCCAAAAAAGTGATTCTACTCAGTCGGAAAATCTGGGCCTCAACCTTTACAATTATTTTTCAAAACCCCGCCTCAAAGAAATTGGCAATGAGGAAAAACGTGACAATAAATCTGTTTTGTTTAAATGGCTGTAAAGCCCCCATTTTAAAATATCTTAAGGGGTTAAGGCACCTGCTGCAGAGATCTTTGTGTGCCAAATTTATCACAGAATAATAATAATCATAAGATAACTTTGAAGGTTACAATATCTGCTGGAGAGATCTGTGTTTTGTCTAGTTCCAGTTTTGAATCAAAGAAGCATAGAGGGTTAATATGTCTCCTGCAAAGCACATTATGTAACACGCAGAAGACAGATTTTTATTTTATGTAAATAGGTAAGTGGGTTACTGCTTTTAACACAGAGATCCTTTTCTTACTTGCAGTTCATTAATTGTAATGCTTCTAATTTAGCACAGTGAGCTATGAAGGACATGTGACTACTACAACTTGTAAATTTCACTGTGTTATGTAGCACATCCTGTACCTTGATTTACCCACATATGATTTACTGTCAATTTATAATGTGTATGTGTGATGTAAAGCGCTCCAACACCCTGCAGTGGGATGAGTATCACTATAGCGCTTTAAAAGAAATAAAACAAAATAATGGTATTTAAATTGTTATTTGTATAAATACTGGGATAGACCAACACATCTGATATTCTTACAGTGTATCCATATCTCTTATATACAGGGACTGAACAAAGTCAAAAGCATGCCTCTCTCAAGTACCTGTAAAGTGATAAGCTGTATGCCCTTGTTCCTCTCCATTGCATTTAGGTGTGATAGCGCCCAGGCAGGATACAGCCAGGATACTGAACAAAAGGAGGTCTGATTGCCCCTTAACGTCGGCCTTTGTTATAGGCCCAGCTGTAATCTGATAAACCTCTTCCCACCTGCATGTTGCTGCTCTGAACGAAAGCAGATAAGGTGAATGCGCTGCTGACAGTGGCATAACAAACTTGAGGGCCCCCACGCAAAGTGCATTGAAGGGGTCCCCCATGCATCGGACCCAGTCAGGAGCTCTCAGGCCCGCCTGTTCACAGTGCTGGAGGGGGCCCCCCAGCCCGGCGGGAGCTGCAAAGGCTCTTGTTACGCCACTGGCTGCTGAATGTGTCACAGTGTCTGAAAATTACATCGGGACAAGTCTGCCATGTTATGTGGGGCCCAACTTGTTGGCAGTGTTGACGGCGTTCGCCTTTTGAAAAGAGTGGGCACCCTTGACAATTGCCTTGCATATATTTAACACTTCCACTTTGTGCTCAATGTGTATGCTATTTTTTCGCAGTGTGTGATACTATACATTTCAGTCAACCATTTATCGCATGTGGTGGACGAAGATTTACACAAGTAGTAAAACATGGAGAATTTAGCCAAAGCTAGAACGGTTGCTAACCATCTGTGTATATACTATAAGTCCTACAATGTTAGCGTTGTCATGCAGTACAGCTACATATGGGGATTTGTGAATTTCGGCTACATTGTTGAGGTGTAGTTGGTTGGCCCCAAATGTCCTCCAAATATTGTGCCAAGGCAGGTCACGTCTGTAAAATGTGATATGTCACAACGTTCTGACTTCCATTTCCATCAGCGTTTATGAGCAGTAGACTTGCATTTCTCAATCTATAGGGGGTCCTGTATTAGTTAGTCAGGATCTTGAATATAACAGCTTAGCATTTGCATGGTCTGATGGTGGAGACAACCATAGTTCAGGTGTATATTCTTTTCCCAAAGCTACTTGCCATAAAAGTCTGATTGAATTAAGGGTACTTTCCAAGTGTAGCCATTTAATAACAACCCCTTATAATCCTGACACCATTTACTAGTATCAACCATAGATTTGTAAATATTGATTGATAGGTTAGGGTTCAAGAACTATCGGGGGGGGGCACAGACTAAAACGGCGGCAATGTGCTAGCAGTTGGAATTGCCCTTCAGTCGAGTCCTGCAGTTTTTAATTCACTAATGGTTTGAGATGTCGTTCACTGTTCAGTTGCCCAATTGTCTTTAAGTACCAAGCATGCAATTCAGCCAAAAAATTGTACTGCCTCCCCATGTAAATAGCCGAGTTATGCTGCATTGGTGCTGTTTTGTGTATCAAGTACAGAACTGTAAGCATTTTGTGTACTATTTTCTAGGCAGTTGTAGTTGCTTTAAGGATGGGGTTAGTCACCATTACCGATGGAGTACTACCCAAGTGAACCGGGGTTGCTAGGCCATGCCTACCCAAGAGGCAACACTGCAGGGCCACCCAGAGCAGTGCCTCTTCTGGGTCTCGGGTGTAATAGCTTAATTGGGACAAGTCAAAAGCTAGACTGTACGTGGCTATATGAGGCATTCTCTGTCCACCAGCCATAGTGTCACCCCATAATCTAGTCGCGTTCAGCCTTGGCTCACTCTAAAAATAAGATCTGACATCAGCATCAATCCGGTACAAAGTCTCCTCCTGAAGATTAGCATTTTTTTATTTATTCATTTTTATTTCGAAATTTGTAAAGCGCATTATACCCGAGGGTGTCAAAGTGCTAGCCAATGAAGAGCCACTACCAGAGAGACGACCACAACTAGTATCATGGAACGGAGAAGAGTCAGGTTTTCAGCTTCTTGTGGAATGCGGTGTGGGAGGAAAGACTAGCAATATGGGTGGGAAGAGTATTCCATAAATTGGCGGCAGCGACCTGAAAGGATTGCCCCCCCCCAGTTGGCTTTACGAAATCTCAGTATCTCCACCTTCCTGAGTGAGGCAGACCTTAGCTGTCTATTAGGGATGTACCAGTGGAAAGCTGTTTGCAGGTGCATCGTGCCCTGGCAGAAGAGAGCAGTATGAACTGGTCAAAAAACTTTGAAAATCGCATGTTTCCTGACCGGCAGACAGTGCAGGGAGCGAATGCCCTCTCTGACTGCCAAGCGTTTGGAAATATCCAGGACAAGCTGAGCAGTCGCATTTTGGATACTCTGAAGCTTGTTCAGCATGGAGATGGTAATATTTAGGTACAGAGAATTGCAGTAGTCAATGAGTGATGTAATAAGTACGATGACCACTGCAACTCTGAGCTCAGTTGGAATAAAAGGAAAGACGTTTCTTAGAGTTTTGATGATGTAGAAACAAGAGCTCACCTTTCTTTTTGCCTAATTGTCAAAGGAAAGAGAGGTGTCAAAGAACACCCCTAAATATTTGCCTCAGTAACAGGAAAAGGTAAAGGGACGCAAGACTCTGCCACCACAATTCAGACCATACCAACATTTGCTCTCCAAAAATCAAGATTTCTGTCTTATTGACATTCAATTTAAGCCAGTTCTCTTTCATCCAGTTATTAATGTTGATCATACGGTGTTTAAACCTCTCAGTCACCTCTGGAATATCTTCAAATATGGATACAATAATTTGTGTATCATCCACATACTAAAGTACGCTGAAGCCGAAAGACCTGATCAACTTGGCCAAAGGGGCCACATACAAGTTAAACAGCGTTGGGCTGAGAGAGGACCCCTGCGGCACCCCACAGGGTAGCTGGAAAGGGCTTTCCCTAAACTGACCACATCTCACAATGTGAAATCTGTTAGTGAGAAAGGACTTCAACAGGGTCAGAGTGGTGTCCCTCAGCCCTGCCTTGCGAAGTCTGTAAACCAGGCAGGAGGGGGCACCTTGTCAAATGCTGCTGAAAGTGTCGTGTAGTTCCTATAGTACCCATGCAGGACCTGCGCGTTTGGATAACATAAGCTGTGGGCTTGGTGGCAGACTGACTCTGTGCACCCCCACCGCGTATGTTAGCCAGATTTGCATTAGCTAGCTCACAGTGCCACTAGAATCTCCTCTTATCAGGGAGAGATTAGTTTCTGGCCACCTTAGATCATGACAACCCTGATCCCTCAGGATCGTGGAAACAATGTACTACTTTTCGCTCAGTCACTCGTGCTTACTTATTCGGTATGTCTCAGAGAGTTACACAGAATGAACAGTCTGGGCGTTTCAATAAGTATTTATTGAACAGTTGTTATTCTAGTGTAAAATATATGTGCTGCAGTAACCAGCAGACAATAGCAGAGATATATTATCAGCAGTACGATAAAAGTGAAGGGGTAGAACAGTTCTACCATATTGCAATAATCATGAATAGTACATACATGAATATAAAAAGCATTATGAAAAGTGCGCGTACTCCTACGATGCCTAACTAGATGTACCTGAGTGTACCTACCATATGTGTAGGTCTAAAAGCCTAAGAGCCAAGAATCCTTCTCGGATTTAGTCGAACCCCCATACCTGAATAGAGAGAGTGTGGGACCCCGTCCTGGTCTCGAGTTGGACACCCCGCAAGGGCTGTGTTAGACCGCTGTTAGCTGGAGCGACTGCATGCAGGAGCCTCAGCGTCTCTGGTCAGTGTGTCAGCATGGAAGTCTCGGTTCCCTCTTTCTTACCATGGCAAGATGTGGTGTATTTATACCCTAAAGTGTCTCGTCCCTCAGTATGGTTTGTATTGGTCTTTGTTAGACATGAGGAAGACGTCAGGGGTGAACTTTGTACATACATATTATGCGGGAGATGTAGCTGGTGAATGCTCATGCATAATTTATGAGTACATTGTAGGCCTGTGTTCGGGGAAAACCCTGCAGTGTTCTAACCAGAGACTAGATAAGGTTCAACCCTCAGAGCTCGTTGTGTACTTTAGGGAACTAATGTAGGTGAAAGATCATGCCTATATTAGGGCATAGGAGATCATGACTATAATAGGGCATAGACGATTATGACCAAAATAGGGCATATACGATTATGACCATAATAGGGCATATGCGAATATGACCATATACGGCATATATGAACGCGTCTATATTAGGGCCTCTATCTGAAACATAACACCCACTCCACTTTCGAATTGGATGACAATGACCATACTTAAAATCCGGACAATAAAAAAATTCTCTTAAAAACAGCTAAAAACATGGTTTTAATAAAAACATTTAAAAATGATAAAGATGTTAAAAGTCGCTATTCTTTTGTTGCCACTTGAAAAAAGTCAATTCTGTCTCACTCATAAAAGTTGCATTACCATAAGCAGAAGAAGGCCACTCTTTCTCAGTAAAAGTGTCAATTTAGGAAGTGTTCCAAATTTAGTTTGTTTATTTATGAAACAAAATGGAGAAGCCGAATTCTTTCCCAGGACGCGATGAGCCAATTCCAGATTAAGTGTCCTGGCTGGGAGATACAGCATTATCGGTGTTAGCTACTGCAGACGACAAATCCAACGCCTCACAGAGAACGTCATTCGCACATAGATGGAATTCAGCACTACCAACAGTCGGGGCTACGGCAGCTTGTGCGGCAGTTGTTACCTGAGTGCCTGTGGAGGAGCCACCTAACCCAGCAGGAGCAAACGGCACCTGTGGATTCTCAAGGAATGCGTTCATCAGAATTGGAAGACACTGGGGACAACGCAGAGCATTGGCCTTTAGGGGGTCCAGCACAGCATCCATGTCCGGAGGCGTATCTGACAGAAACGTTAGACAGAGATCCAACGTGCATTCTTCTCCGCAAAACAGGCATCGAAGAACAGGTAAGATGCAGTCCACCCAGACTGGTCTAAACGATAGAAACCAAGAGGCATTCAGTTCTCTTAGGCAAGGTATTCCCAGAAGCTGTACCATGCGTTCACGGTACTTCCGTTCCATGAGTACGTTCGCCATTTCCTCGGAAATTGGGCCATCCATTGCGTAGCAGTAAGATTACAATCAGGACTCCTGCAATTAGGAACAGGATGAGCGGGAGACCTCCAAACACGCTTCCCAGTACGGAGTGTATAAAATTTGGGATTACTCCGAGGACTGTCTGAAAGGTGCTTAATAGTCCTGACTCTATGGTCTTAAATAGGTGTACAATACCGCTCGTATCAGACATGTTAAAGATACGACCCACCATTTCTGCGAAATGAAAGGGGCAGTTCGTACGTATAAGCGCCTGTATCTCAGTCGAGGTCCTTGCAACTTGAAGTTCAAAGGTTTCTCGAGCGGAGGTTAAGGGCACGGGTTGCTGTAAAAGCATGGCTTTCAGTCTGCTCAAAGTATCAAATTGTATGAAGGAAACATCAATGAAGGCCATAACGGCACCTCCCTGACTGTGTTCAGTGGCGGAAACAATACTTGCATACAGCAAGTAACCCTGGAGTTAACAGTGACCAGATAGGCGACGCCTGGAAGCATCCCACAGCAACCTTGATCATTTAGCATCAAGTAACTCCCATTCGAGAGTAGCTGGAAAACCGGCGTGATCATGGCCGCTGGGGTCCCAGACATGTGACAAGATAGATTCGCCACCGAACCACTACATGCTCCGTGTAGAGAAATATCCTGACACATGAGAGAACCGCTTAAAGCGTTCTTGCAGTTTGTACCACTCAGATACATTTCTCGATCCCCATTCCGGCATCGGTATCTATATGGTAACTCCCAAGTTTCCTTAATGTAACCCTTACCCATTTTTTCATATTTGCCTGCCTGCCTTTCCTCAAGGCAATATTGAAACTGAAACGTAGTGACCGGCAGAGTTATTTGGCCATGAATTAGCCATTCAGTTGATGGTAATTCGGCTACAGTGAATGGTAACCTTTCCAGTTTCTCAATACGCAGCATTGTATATTTGGCTCCCCTTTGTGCCATTTCTATCTGTTTATCAGTTAGATTGTATTCTGAAAACAGAGACGTGGTGTTTATAAAATGACAGGGCACCTAGCCTGCACGCAGATATTGCAGCGTCCAGCTTAGCATCATAATAGAACGTAATTGGGATTGCCCGTGTTGTAACAAGGCCAGATCTTGTTCTAATATGTCGATTGCCGAAGACACAATGTTGCCTAAGGAGTAAATCCTGGAGGTCAAAGTTGTTAACCCATTATCCACTACAGCTAATGCCTTTTCTAAGTTAATACGGTCTATTTCCTGTATTCTTTCTGCGGCCTCTTGTTGGGATATTTTCCAGTTTTCATCATAATAGGCGTAAATGCCAGCATATATGAAACGTTTCTGACGTGTTTTCCTTGGGCCTGACAAGAAATCCCTAAGGTCCACATCAGGTGTGAGTAAGGTCAAATGATGTTTTACTTCTGTGAGTGTTGAGGTTTCTAGCCAATCAAGGCACAACTTCCCAACACTGTAGGATGTCACTTCCCCTGGGTGTTGTCTTTGTACATAGCGTGTATCTGGCCTACTGTTACTAAACCCCTCGGTTATACCTAGGAATCTATGTTGACATGTATTTGTGTCAATGGGCCAAATCAGCCATTCTGTCCAATTGGGATCTGACCTGTTGTACTGGAGAATGTCATCTAATCCTACCCCATGTGTAGTTGAATTCTGCCCCCCACCCATCTGTGATGGTGTTGGAAACCCCGGTGTGTTCATTTCCTTGTTCTTAGCTAGTCCAAGACAGGATGTCTGTTGCACAGTTTCATTCAGAAATATTATCTGCTGAGGAATGAGGCATGCTCTAAAAAGCGCTTCTGTTCCTGGACTTGCCAGTCCCTAGAACCCCAGATCGATTTTAAATCTATAGCGTCCTTCCATAGGTCGAAACCCTGTGCAGACAATTTTGGCCATGAAGGAAGCAGAGTAAATCTGTTTGGTGTTTGTCAACATAATTTTCTGTGCTGATGTTGTTGCCACTTTGTAATAAAATGACTTCGGGTCAGATGTATTAAACCCTGAAAAGTATGTGAATTTCTGTGCAAAAGTTTGCGAACTACGTTTTGGAGGTGTTGGGCAGTCTTCCCACTGGTGGTATTCAAATACATTTCTAGGTGTTATGGATTTGTGCAAGAAATGATGACCATAATGTTGGTAACAGTACAATATATCATAGTCTGAAGTACCTTCTAACATTTCATTGTTAGGAAATGCTGCAGTTTTTTCTAAATCAGACATTAAATTATTCACAGTTTCAGTGTCCCAATCATCAGAAAAAGTACTGGAGGTAATGATATCACTTAAAGAAATTTTAAATACATGTTTAAGATTTAAAAGTTCAGTCGGACCGAATATATCATAATCAATCTAGTCCCATACTATACCGTCCGGTATAGGAACTGCTGTGATGTTCACTGAAGACAAGTCTCTTGGTTCACGATGTGAAGACTGGTGTGGTTTTAAAATCAAATTGACTCTTTGGGCTGTAGAGATCTGCTGGAGATATCGTCCATTAATAAGCATACTAAAAGTTATAATTAAACCTAGCCAGAAAAGAAAAAATAGAATCCCAGTGATATACCATAGTTCTATCCAAGGTGACACCAGGTAAGTCTTTCTAAAAAAGTTCAAAAAGTCAATGAGTTTCTGTTTGTGTGATTTTTTGGCTAGCGTCGTTTCCGGCTCGCTTGGATCCAGTGAAAACGTATCAAAGTTCATGAAATAGCCAGAAGCAGTTCGATCAATTGTTGGAATTGCATCGGGATTTGTTGAAATCGGATTTTGCTCTTGACGAGGCATGTTGACGTAGACGTCTGTAGTTGGTCTGATTGCAACTTGGTTGTTAAGTTGATTTTCTTCTTGTCGAAGTGGAACGAGTTCCATAGCATTGTTGCCTAATCCTTCATTCCGTACTGGTGGATCTTCAAATGTGATGAGTCTTTCTGTTTGTACTTCTAGGATTGTAGCGAGAGGAGGGCGTCTGCTACTGTGGAGTCCACAAGGCCTACTGTTTAGTATCGGCCACATAGTGTGGTTTGATTAAGTCGATTGAGACAAATCTTTTCTCCTTTTTCCCGGCAAGAGGCGGCAGAAGTACAGTTCTCGTGCCTTGGATTGCTAGGACCGGTACCGCTGTTCTGTAGGATGGTCCGAATTCTTTCTTGTCTGCAATCTTCTCTCTGACCAGACTCCCGACGTTTGGGATCCAGATAGGTCTTCCCGTTACTGCCTTGACTTCCTCAGTGGCGGTCTGTTTTAAATGGACGTTGCTTTGTTGTGTCCTGGATTCATTTAGATCCTGTAAAACAGCCGAACGATCATGGATATCAAATGGTTTCTCATCCGCAACTGTGTCTTCACAATCAAGATCCGGTACCCACATTCTTGTCCCAAATAGGACCTCGTAAGGAGTGACACCCCCTAGAGAGCTTCTTGGCTGATTGTTTATTGCTCGTTGGACCCCATAAAGGTGATCGACCCATCTACCGCATTTGCCTAATACCCTAGCTGTTAAAGATTGCTTTAAGTCCCGGTTTTTCCTCTCCACAACAGAATTTCACTCAGGATGGTACGGAGAGGAGTACCGCAATGCTATGCCCATTCCTTCCATGGCCTCTTTGTAAGCCCGAGAGCTAAATGCGGGGCCACGGTCAGAATGTAACGTGCCAACTGCGTATGTGCCGATAAAGACTCGCAAATCTTTTATTACAGTTCGAGCGTCAGCCGAGCGCTGAGGCCAAACCTTGAGGAAACCTGAGCTGGACGCACACGGACGGAAAACCTGATGCTGTCTAATAACGGTATCTGTACCGGACGTGTTGTGGTGGACCCTTTCATCTGCTTGCAGATGTTGCAGTTCCAGACATAGTCTCTAATCTGCCTCCTCATTGCACGCCACCAGTAGCGGTGTTTCAATAAAGAAACAGTCGCCCTAAATCCCGTGTGTACAGAACCTATCCCTTCGTGTGCTGCCACAATTAAACCTTGCCTACGATCCATATTTGGTATTACTCTATCCCCCACTCCAGGAATCTGAGCATATGGAATGTTGTTTGCATCTAACTTGTAGGAGTACTTGAGTGGAAATTTCTTTGGTACTGCTGTGCTGCCTTTGCGTGAAGCATTGACAGCTACCATAATCTCGCCGCCTATTCTCATTTTTGAACGAGTGATTGCAGCTATGGACGCTGTGCGTACAGCCCCCTTTGCGGCTTCATCAGCCAATGAATTCCCTTCAACGTGAACGCCATCACGCTGATGACTCAGTGTATGTATCACGTGAGCCCTTGGTAGTTTGTTTCTCAACTCCACTACCTGTTCCCATAGCAATTTATGCTTAATTGTGCCACCTTTTGCGTCTTTAAACCCGTTTTGTTCCCAATGATGTAAATATTCATTGTACAACTGTACACAGTAAAAGGAATCACACACAATTAGTGTGGGGAATTCGTGTTCTGTATTTACGAGTGCCAGTATTAGTGCTTTTAATTCTGCCAACTGAGCCGTGCAGTCTCCTAGAGATTGCGTTTTAGTGCAACTTGGATGGAACTTTCCATCGCGCATTCGACCTTTAACGATTGCACACGCTGCGCTTTAAGCTTGCTTACTCCCTATGGCCGGTTGAGCAGATCCGTCAGTGTAAATAATGTATTCATACTGATCTAGAGGCAAAATCTCATTTGGTAGAGGATATTCTTGTTCGTATTGCATAAATGCTTGTGTTTTTAAACTTGGATCAAATCTGTATTCAACATCCGTTGCAGTAAGAGAATTAGCCCATTGTATCCATCTGGGATGTAAGGCTTTCGCATTTGGAATGCTAGCCTTGGTGACAGCCTCTAAGGCTGGTACTGGGGTCACGACTATTATGCGTTTTCCCTGAGCCAGTGCTCATTCTCTTGCTACGCGATACAAAAGGGGATGATGGACGGAACGTTTGAGCCAATCAAACACTCACCCCCAGTCAACTGATCTGGGTTTAATCCATCATCATTCTTTAGCTCACTCCACCACCCCAGTTCAGACATGGCCATATGCAAATCAGTCTGACCCTGTGCCTCATGGGAACAGTCCAGCCCGAACTGCCAAGCCATGTCTTCCCTGGACCGGAAACAAGCATCCTAGGACCGGTTTCTGGCATTCCAGCCGTCATCAGCCAGGCTTGCTTGAATCCAGTGGCAAAGTGAGCAAGGGACCCACGTCTGGGCATACCCCCGCCAACTTAGGGCGAACAAAGCGATACAAAAGGGGATGATGGACGGAACGTTTGAGCCAATCAAACACTCACCCCCAGTCAACTGATCTGGGTTTAATCCATCATCATTCTTTAGCTCACTCCACCACCCCAGTTCAGACATGGCCATATGCAAATCAGTCTGACCCTGTGCCTCATGGGAACAGTCCAGCCCGAACTGCCAAGCCATGTCTTCCCTGGACCGGAAACAAGCATCCTAGGACCGGTTTCTGGCATTCCAGCCGTCATCAGCCAGGCTTGCTTGAATCCAGTGGCAAAGTGAGCAAGGGACCCACGTCTGGGCATACCCCCGCCAACTTAGGGCGAACAAAGCGATACAAAAGGGGATGATGGACGGAACGTTTGAGCCAATCAAACACTCACCCCCAGTCAACTGATCTGGGTTTAATCCATCATCATTCTTTAGCTCACTCCACCACCCCAGTTCAGACATGGCCATATGCAAATCAGTCTGACCCTGTGCCTCATGGGAACAGTCCAGCCCGAACTGCCAAGCCATGTCTTCCCTGGACCGGAAACAAGCATCCTAGGACCGGTTTCTGGCATTCCAGCCGTCATCAGCCAGGCTTGCTTGAATCCAGTGGCAAAGTGAGCAAGGGACCCACGTCTGGGCATACCCTCGCCAACTTAGGGCGAACAAAGCGATACAAAAGGGGATGATGGACGGAACGTTTGAGCCAATCAAACACTCACCCCCAGTCAACTGATCTGGGTTTAATCCATCATCATTCTTTAGCTCACTCCACCACCCCAGTTCAGACATGGCCATATGCAAATCAGTCTGACCCTGTGCCTCATGGGAACAGTCCAGCCCGAACTGCCAAGCCATGTCTTCCCTGGACCGGAAACAAGCATCCTAGGACCGGTTTCTGGCATTCCAGCCGTCATCAGCCAGGCTTGCTTGAATCCAGTGGCAAAGTGAGCAAGGGACCCACGTCTGGGCATACCCCGCCAAATTAGGGCGAACAAAGCGATACAAAAGGGGATGATGGACGGAACGTTTGAGCAAATCAAACACTCACCCCAGTCAACTGATCTGGGTTTAATCCATCATCACTCTTTAGCTCACTCCACCACCCCAGTTCAGACATGGCCATATGCAAATCAGTCTGACCCTGTGCCTCATGGGAACAGTCCAGCCCGAACTGCCAAGCCATGTCCATCATCCCCTTTGGTATCGCTTTGTTCGCCCTAAGTTGGCAGGGTATGCCCAGACGTGGGTCCCTTGCTCACTTTGCCACTGGATTCAAGATAGCCTGGCTGATGAGGGTTTTGAACCCGAAACCGGCCCCAGGATGCTTGTTTCCGGTCCAGGGAAGACATGGCTTGGCAGTTCGGGCTGGACTGTTCCCATGAGGCACAGGGTCAGACTGATTTGCATATGGCCATGTCTGAACTGGGGTGGTGGGAGTGAGCTAAAGAATGATGATGGATTAAACCCAGATCAGTTGACTGGGGGTGAGTGTTTGATTTGCTCTAACGCTCCGTCCATCATCCCCTTTGGTATCGCTTTGTTCGCCCTAAGTTGGCAGGGTATGCCCAGACGTGGGTCCCTTGCTCACTTTGCCACTGGATTCAAGATAGTCTGGCTGATGAGGGTTTTGAACCCGAAACCGGTCCCAGGATGCTTGTTTCCCGGTCCAGGGAAGACATGGCTTGGCAGTTCGGGCTGGACTGTTCCCATGAGGCACAGGGTCAGACTGATTTGCATATGGCCATGTCTGAACTGGGGTGGTGGAGTGAGCTAAAGAATGATGATGGATTAAACCCAGATCAGTTGACTGGGGGTGAGTGTTTGATTTGCTCTAACGCTCCGTCCATCATCCCCTTTGGTATCGCTTTGTTCGCCCTAAGTTGGCAGGGTATGCCCAGACGTGGGTCCCTTGCTCACTTTGCCACTGGATTCAAGATAGCCTGGCTGATGAGGGTTTTGAACCCGAAACCGGTCCCAGGATGCTTGTTTCCGGTCCAGGGAAGACATGGCTTGGCAGTTCGGGCTGGACTGTTCCCATGAGGCACAGGGTCAGACTGATTTGCATATGGCCATGTCTGAACTGGGGTGGTGGAGTGAGCTAAAGAATGATGATGGATTAAACCCAGATCAGTTGACTGGGGGTGAGTGTTTGATTTGCTCTAACGCTCCGTCCATCATCCCCTTTGGTATCGCTTTCTCTTGCTACAGCGGTCTGCACTGCTGTCAGGATTTATATGCGATTGGTACCGTTTCGCCTTCATTGAAAGTTAAATAAGTGTAACCGCATTGACCCGCTATTACTCGGATCACTAAGTTGCGTACGTTTACGCGTGTCTGTAAATGTTTAGAAGCTATCATGTCTTCCTGTAGGGAACGCAGGATATTTGTATGTTCCTGTGTCCATTGTCTGATTGAAAAATCAGGTTTTATTAAGTCGTAGAAAGATTTTACTCTTTTGCGTAATCCAAAATGTATGTTCGATCAAAATTTAGGAATCCCAGAATTGATTGTAAATTCTTTAATGATTTTGGAGGTTGAAGCAGCGCACATTTTTCTAAAAAGTTTGCTGGTAGGCTTTTTCCTTCACTTGACAGCTCATACCCTAAAAATAGGACATTGAGGTGGGCAATTTTTGATTTTTTGAAATTAAATTTATAGCCCTCAGAGGCAAATCCCATAATAAAGGTGCTCACCCTGGTCAAGTGCCTCGGTAAGTCATCGTCCGTCAGATAAATATCATCCACATAGGACAATGCTTCTTCATCCAAATTTTGGAGTAACTCTGTTACCCTTGCTGAAAACAACCCCTGGCTATTCTTATACCCTTGGGGCAAACGGCAAAATTGCCGTTGGGGCCCTAGCGCTGAGAAAGCGGTCAAGTACCTGCTTTCAGGCGCTATATTTTGGCAAAAAAATCCATTTGAGATATCAAGTGTTGTTTTGTATTTTTGTCACACAATGGTATTCATTAATGCGGCACTGTGTGCATTTTGAACTGCAAATGTCTTTGTGCAGGTGTTTAAATGTCTATAATCTAAAACTAAACGATATGTGTTGTCAGGTTTTGATACGGGAACAAAGGATTGTTCATAGGTGAAGGGCAATTTTCAATCACCCCCTGGTATTCAAGTTGATCTAGGATCTCCCTGACTTGTTTTTTAGCTTCCTGCTTTATTGGATATTGCCTTTGAGCATTTGGGGAAACTTTTAACGGGATCACGTGGTGGGTTGAATCTTCATCCCAACCAACATGATTTTTGTACAATGCTGGAGCTAGGGCAACCGGCCACTCCTGCGCATATGCATGTTTTTGGTGAATGGGAACGAGGTCGGAAAATGCTGGAAAAATTACCTTTTCTCCCTTAGGGCACTCCATGACGAATGCTGGCGGCCAGTCTTGCTCTGCTAATAGGATGTCATATCCAGATGACAGATTTTTCCAAAATAGACATTTAATTTTCCTGGGTTTGTCCCCCTCCATCCGGAGTGTTATCTCATGTAACTTATGTGGGACACTTACCCGAGTATCAGGTGTTTCCACCGTGATATACTCACTCAACTCCGCTGTCACCAGAAATTCCTTCAGGTTCTAGAGAGCTATTGTTACTTCTGCCGCGCTGTCTAGCATCGTCAGAGCCCATTCCCCGTTCAGAAGCTGTGTCCTCAGAATTCTGGGCATGTCTGATCTTGAGACCTGCTACCTTCTTCTTTTTGAACTGAGGTTTCTGTTTTTGTTTATCTTCTTTTTTAGGTGCGTAGTCCGCAGCGCGTTGCGTGCCTCTGGACTTTGTAAGCTCCTCTTGTCTGTGTTCTGACCGTCCTTCCCTCTCTGAGTTTTTTGATGAACCCTGAAAGGAACGAGAGGAACGTGTATCAGTATCCTGATACCTGTCAGGTTTCCTAATATTATCCCTATTCCTGAGGTTATACCTCCTTTCAGAGGGCTCCTGTTGAGGAGACCTACCTCTTGATTGAGATCTGCTGTCTTTAGACTTTTGCTGTTTTTTATTTTCCCACTTCTTTTTAGAAGAAGCAGGTGTCTGCTTTGTAGTGTCCATTTCAGGATTGCCCACCAGTTGTGGTTTTAATGCTTTCCCACCTAGACTGTCTCTGCCTATGCAATGTTAGCCGGATTTGCATTAGCTAGCTCACAGTGCCACTAGAATCTCCTCTTATTGGGGAGAGATTAGTTTCTGGCCACCTTAGATCATGACAACCCTGATCCCTCAGAATCGTGGAAACAATGTACTACTTTTCGCTCAGTCACTCGTGCTTACTTATTCGGTTTGTCTCAGAGAGTTACACAGAATGAACAGTCTGGGCGTTTCAATAAGTATTTATTGAACAGTTGTTATTCTAGTGTAAAATATATGTGCTGCAGTAACCAGCAGACAATAGCAGAGATATATTATCAGCAGTACGTTAAAAGTGAAGGGATAGAACAGTTCTACCATATTGCAATAAACATGAATACATACATGAATATAAAAAGCATTATGAAAAGTGCGCGTACTCCTACGATGCCTAACTAGATGTACCTGAGTGTACCTAGCATATGTGTAGGTCTAAAAGCCTAAGAGCCAAGAATCCTTCTAGGATTTAGTCGAACCCCCATACCTGAATAGAGAGAGCGTGGAACCCCGTCCTGGTCTCGAGTTGGACACCCCGCAAGGGCTGTGTTAGACCGCTGTTAGCTGGAGCGACTGCATGCAGGAGCCTCAGCGTCTCTGGTCAGCATGGAAGTCTTGGTTCCCTCTTTCTTACCATGGCAAGATGTGGTGTATTTATACCTTAAAGTGTCTCGTCCCTCAGTATGGTTTGTATTGGTCTTTGTTGGACATGAGGAAGACGTCAGGGGTGAACTTTGTACATACATATTATGCGGGAGATGTAGCTGGTGAATGCTCATGCATAATTTATGAGTACATTGTAGGCCTGTGTTCGGGAAAAACCCTGCAGTGTTCTAACCACAGACTAGATAACGTTCAACCCTCAGAGCTCGTTGTGTACTGTAGGGAACTAATGTAGGTGAAATATCATGCCTATATTAGGGCATAGGATATCATGACTATAATAGGGCATAGACGATTATGACCAAAATAGGGCATATACGATTATGACCATAATAGGGCATATGCGAATATGACCATATACGGCATATATGAACGCGTCTATATTAGGGCCTCTAAATGAAACATAACAAAAGGTCCAACAGCACCAAGATGGCAGCCCCTCCCTGATCAACTTGGCAATGAATGAGATCCGTTGCTGCCAACAGCACAGATTCCATGCTATGGCCACCGCAAAACCCGTTTGGTGGAGGATCCAAGAGATCCTGGGATGCCATAAATGCTATCAGTTCCTGATTGAGATATTTTTCCAATATCTTGGCTGGTGCAGGTAGAAGAGAGATAGGGCGTAGATTACTAAGATCTTCAGGATCACCGTGGGGCTTCTTTTTAAGGGGGACCACCATAGCCTCTTTCCAGGACTGAGGAAAAATGCCTGTTAAAAGAATTTGATTGTAGACTTCTTCCAGAAAGATAGCCTACCAAAAATATAAATAAAGCACACGGCTATGGTCATTTCGACTGACTGGACCCTACTCCACAGTGATAGGTCCAGGCATTTCCATCTTACAAAGCCTTGTTTGGTGTGGGCAAATAAGGATAGGAGATTGTCTTTGGCCATGCGCATGGAGCCTCTGTTGCCTTCACTCCCCACATAGTGTAGACCATCTGAGATCCATCTCATATCGTAACTGGAGAGGCTAGCCTCGGTCAAGAAAGGGGACACTGAGAGTGCCTCACACTTGCCCCAATCTATCTTGCATCCGGATAATTTTGAGAATGGTTCAATAATGGACATGACAGCCAACATATTCTCTGGTTGTTAAGTGTAATGTCTTCTGCAAATAGTAATGCTTTAAACTCCCTTGCAACAATGTGGATAACCTGAACATCCTGGGAGCCTCTGTTCACTGCCAATAGTGGTTCCAGTGGGAAGAGTGGGCACCCCTGCTGAGTGCCTCTAGCTATCCCGACCGTCCTAGATAAGTAACCACCACAATTGATATTTGCTGTGGATGAAGTGCACAGAAGGCAGACTTTATTAATGAAATCTGCTGCCGGACCCATCTCATTGACAGCGTGAAAGAGAGATTCCCAATCCACTCACTCACAGTAAGATGGCTAATGATTCATTAGGATCATCTCCACCCTGCCATAGCAGATGCGCTAGCAATCGGAGATGGTTACAATAGGAGTGGCCTGGTACAAACCCCACCTGTGAGCTGTGGACCAATGGAGAAATAACGTTTCCGAACCGTGTTGCCAAAATGCTGGCTAATATTTTAATGACATGTTGGTTACAGATATTGGGCGGTAACTGAGCTAATCCAGAGGGTCATTTCCTTCCTTGATTAGAAGAATGAGTGTGGCTTTATTGGAAAATCCCCTAGAGAGCCCTTAATTTCGTCCTTTTGTAATATAAGGATTAGCAGAGGTTTCCCTACTTTGTAAATTTCACCAGACATGCTATCCTCCCCAGGACATTTACATGTTGGCAGTGAAGATATAGCCTCAGTTATTTTATATTTAGTGATCTTATCTGACAGGAGTGCATGGTCATCCTCCGACAGGGTCAGGAGGTGCAGTGGGCACAACAAATCTTCAATTTCATCAGGTTTGGCCGTATATTTAGAAATATATAAAGGATCATAGTAGAAGGCAGAGCGATCAGCTAATAAATCCTTAGGTCAGAATTGGTAGTGTGACAAAGAGCAGTCACTCTTTACTAGAGTAACATGTGTTAAGCATTTCAGAGATCATGAGGGGTAGGGTCTCTTTAATAAATTAGTTCTTATGGGCCTTACGGGTGCCTCTGCTTCCACTCTGGGGACTCAGACACTCTGTTTTCAGCTATATGAAATGAAATAAATGAAATACCAGCATTTGTAAAGCGCACAGCTACCTCCGGAGAGGTGTCCCGGCACTGGGGGCCGTCGGGAAGATTAAGCAAGCTATTGCCCAGAGTCACATGGTGCTGGGCTAACCTGCCGCCGGCCCTGGGGATCGAACCGTGAACCCCGTGGTCCGGAGTCAGGCACCCTGGCCGCTGCGCCACACCTCTTCCACGACATTCTGGACAGGCAACACCTTCAGCATTATACCATCATGGCAATGACCTTTAGCTGGTGGCTTCACACTCCAGTGTGTTTCTCTCTTAATTGAAACAACCCATTCCCTAACCCATCTGCCTCTGGCACAATCATTCCACCTGTCCAATACGGTGACCTATACTATACTGTCTCATATTTGATGGTAACACATAACACATTTTAGTATGGCCCACGTTGAGGATTACTGGTATTTTATATAAGCATGCCAGGGTCTCCTTTCCTATGAGCTTGCCCTGCATTAACCCCACAAAGTCAATCCTCTGCTCCTGACAAGTGCGGACATTACTATCTTGCTTATTGTGGTTCTTACATATTTTTCCCCCCCATTTAACTCTGCCTCATTGACTTAACTGTGGCAAGATTGAGGATTGGGCACTTTATTATATTTTAACGTTCCCTCCATCCTCGAGCAATTACTAGACTTGAGTTGTACTATCCGTCTTTCACTGCCTTTTCAAGTTTACACACAGCGACCGTGACACACTCTAAGATGGCCGCCACCTTGACGCCACTATACACGAGGGGTTCTCTACCACAAGCATGCACACGCCCCATCTTCTCTCATTGGCTACACTGCTGCGAAGCTGGCCAGTGGGAAGGTACGCGCCACACCTGAAAACAATTCCCCGAATTGACGGTACTTTAAAAGCCGCCTGCCTCCCTGCTCTGTCTCGATTCAGGCGAGCAGAGATGGGTAGGTCTGTGGCGCTGTCAGCGCCGAAACCCCACAAGTACAGTAGCCTTTCCAGAACGCGTCACCTTTCCATATCATTGGCCGTCTTGGTCCCCCCTTGTTATATTGCCTTTTAACTTTGCTTTCCTTTGCCTCGATTTACAGTTAGCAGCTGTGTGCTAACCTCTGCTTTTTGACCAATGGGACATTTTTGACTGATTCATAGGGTGAGACTCTCCACTTACACCTGTGGATATACTATCACTTATGATGTGCTATGCTGAGTGACACCAATGCAGATTGATTTTTTATTGTGTGTCCAACGTATGGCCACTTACCTGTAATACCATTGTGTGTATTAGTATGTTTATTTCACTTTTCTCACGTTGTGGCGACTGATTAGTGCCATTACGAGCATGCACATGTTTACCTTGAGAGACACAACCATTGAGTATGTTGGACAAGCGATCATGGTAACGGATTGATTCATACATCCAAGTAATTGTTTACATTACATTGTTTACTTTGTATTCTTTTTGATTTTTATTTTTTTGGTTGGGCGGTCAGTTTTTTAACTTTCATTGAACCAGGTATCTTTTTTTAGGGGAATACCTACATTGCACATCACATGTTAGGTGTGGGGTAGGGTTACATAACCCTTTCTTTTAGGTCTTGAAGAAGCGCCACAGATCCTTTTTGAGCCATCAGATGCGAAACATGTCAACCTGACCACACTCACTGTTTCAGGATACTGAGGTGCATCATCTGCCTACAGTAATCCTAACCTTATCATGGTTTTTAACCCTGCCAAGAGAACCACCATATTAAATTCTAATTCGGTATCTCTTAGACAGTTTTAACCTCCTTCACTTGACTAGACACACTCACTCCACCCCACATATTCTTGATGCCCTTACATACATATGGCAAACAAATAAAAATATCTCCGCTAAAGTGACCCTTCGTGGGGCCTGTAGGGCATTGCAGCGCCAGCCCTACGAGGAGCATGCCCGATGATGCAGCATGACATCCCCAAGGATGTGTGAGAGCACCAAGAAGTAATCCTTAGGATTGCCATTTCACCTTCCTCCCTTTCTTTTCTTTATTTCCCTACTTTGCTCTCTGATAGGAACAGTACCCCCACTATTTGTTGTATTAGTGATTTCAGAGGTATTGGACCTTTATTGGCTCCAAGCCCCCCTTCTTTTTTGTTCAAATATTTCAGAGTACCAACATGGACGATAAGTAATTGACCCGACTCGAGAAAAATCCAACACCAATTTATAAAATGAATGTATATTTTTATCTTACTCTAGGCACCACAATGAATCGAAGGGCATACATATAACCAGAGTCATAGATTTTTGAAGCAATATAAAATCAGTGCAAAATAATACAGTGAAATTTTAACATTGCGGTCAATGGGAAAAACCACTAGTGACAATTGGTCACTTGCAGGTAGAGTTGTGTTGTACCGTAGCAGGGTAAAGGTGATGCAGATCCCAGGACCAAGCCACAACAGCCAGTTCAATTTTACGTGGCCTGTGGAGATTGGGTGCAGAGTTGTCCTGACTGCCCCTGGTGCTGAATGGGAGCCGTGGGAGAGCTGCTTTTGCCACTGAAATGTGCTGTGGGGAAAAAGATGCAAAAACAGAACAATGGGGCCGCTGCTGATGTCGGATGAATGTCGGATTGGTATTCCTTCTAGGTGCAGCATTGAATGCAGGGCTCAGTAGGCAGACTTGCGACCAACACGACTTGGCAGCAGTAAGTGGAGCAGAAAGTAACTTCGACATCCGGTGGTCCTGGGGGATGCTGTAGCTGTGTGTAACTTTGTGGAAAGCAGGACTACGGTTCCCACAATGCACTAGACCATCTGGATTTGGGTGATCCCCCGGAAGGCCAGATGGCCAGTGATTCTTTGGATCCAGAGCATTGTTTTACCTGCAGTGTGCTGGGTACTAGTGCCACTAGTCCAGGGGAGCCTGAGGGTGCTTCAAGTTTCCACAGGGGTCCCTCTGTCTGGGGGAACCAAGAGATAGCCTAGGACAAGTCTCGGTCAGGCAGATCCAGGAGTGTTACCACAGATACAGAGTAGCCCTCTTTTCTTTTGTGCAAGTCCTGTTGTCGCAGACACAGGTCTCTTCTTCTGTCCTCTTTGTTGCAGGTTGTTCAGAACTGAGGTTCTGGTGTTAGGGGTGTCCCTTACATCCTAGATTTAGGGGAGTTAGGGGTGTGGGAACAAGTAGCCAATGGTCTGCTAGTCCCTGCAGCTAATGCATGCCTGAGGTTACCACATTCAGGGGTGTGGGCCATCCTTTCTACCCAAAACCCTTTATTCTGCCTCTCCTAAAGGTGGCAGACATCTCATTTTAGTATACAGACCAGGCTGCGCATCCTGGAGGTATGGCTAGCCTTCTGGGGGTGCACACCTCCTTGACTAATTTCATGCCTGTCTGGATGCAAATGTGCCTGGGGCAGGGGGAGGGCTGTTGAATATCAAAGGTGGTGCAGCCTTTGAAACTCACCACCTTGATGTGAAAATTCACTAGCCTGCTTGGGCGAAGGGAGGTGTGACCTCCTTCCTGCCCAAGCCTTTGTTCCCGACTCCTGGGAGTGATCACACTGCCTGGCAGGAGGTCAGATTCCTGTCTTGTTGGCAGCAAGAACAGGCTGTCAGCCAGAGCACAGGGAAGGGTGGGGTAACCAGATGGGAAACCTCTAAGGTGCCAACCGGGTACATGCCACATCTCTCCTGACATGAGATTTGTGTCAGTGGTGAGAAGGCACATTGTTTGATACCAAACATGACATATTTAGGCAGTAACATAATGGAGCTGCCAACCTACGGTTCGCTAGGGTGCCAGCCCATGTTATCATATGGACCGTCTATCACTTATAATGTTCTTTAATGGTATAGGGCACTATACAGATATATACAATCTAGCATGCACATGCCCACACCTTTGATATACTACACCCTGCCTCCTGGGCTTTAGGAGGCCTTACTTAGGGGTGACTGATATATTTTAAGGGCAATGCATTGACTCACCACACATGGTGAGTGCAGAGTCGAGTTCGAGCAGTTTGCACTGCTCCTGCAGTATGCAATGGCAGGCCTGCTGTCACTAGTTTATTTGGGTCACTCAGGGTGGCACAATCACTGCGAGTCCTGGGGACCCCGTTACCACCCATGCCCTGGGTACCACTGGTACCATATACTAGGGACTTATAAGGAGATAAAGTCCTTGCCATTTGGGGTTACCAAGTCACACATCAGTTTTAGGGAAAGAGCACTTGGGCCTAGTTAGCAGGCTCCAGTGCAGTGTCAGAGTCGACAACCAGCATCTAGTAGTCCAACTGGTAGCCAAAAAATGGGGAGCATCTGCAAAATGGCTTGTCTTCTTAGACTTGGTATGTAAGTACTGCAGAATTTTCTTCCGCTTAATGTAGTTCGACAGTCTTTTTACATTTAGAGTAACAACAGTCAGTTTTTTACTATCTTGCCTCACTTGTCAAGCAGAGTATTAAGGCTGCAGGAAAAATAGACCAGGTAAGCCTGGGTGTTTCTAACATATGGGCCATGGTAGAGGTAGAAGATATGCTTAAAGTTCTAAAAGGCAGAGAGGGTCAGAAGGTGGTAGAGGGAGCAATACTATTGGTTGAATATAGAATGTAGACCTAGTGACTTCCAAGACTTAGTGCAATTACAAATGTTGGGGTAGTAATGCTTTCAATGGGAATATGAATGTTTACAATGTACCCAAACTGGTGGGGAACATATAAACAAAGTATGTAAGGGAGCAGGAAGAGGGAGTGAAATGAAGGCACAGAGCAGTGGTTGAGCTTAAGGGGAGAAGAGAAAACAAAGAGAGTGTTGGGGGGTGCAGGGTTAAACCTGTGGCTGGTTACACTAGCCACAGGTTTAACCCTGCACCCCCAACACTCTCTTTGGGGGGGGGGAGGTGCAGGGTTAAACCTGTGGCTGGTTACACTAGGGCACCTAACTTTCTGCCCGAAGCTGTGACCTGAACTGCTCGGTACCACGTCTTCCCAATCTTAAAAGCATCTGCATTTTCTTGGGGATCAATGAAGTTGACAAATGGACTGGGTGAACAGGGAAGAGAGCATAACAAATTTGACAATGTAATAGCATCACAGGTAGACCCCTGTAATGGTTTGGGTTCAACTAACCCCGGCAAGACCATTCACCCTTTATTGGGCATGAAAACAAAGAAAATAGTATCAGTGTGACCATGCAGATTGCACCAGTACCAAAGTACATAAATAGTAAAAACTCAATAGATAGTAGTCGTCCCAGCTGTTGCAAGATTGAGGTCGAGGCTCTTGGAATTGCAGATGAATGAGAAAACAATAGACCTGTAACACGAAAGAGACTGGAGGTGGTCTGGAATTCAAAATTAGGCCAAAGGCGACAGGGAGGAGAGGAGGATACATCACAAAGTTTACAGCCATACCAGAGGAGATCTCATTGTATGGGAGCAGAGGTCAGGTGTCTGCGCTTGCTTCATGACCTAATCGTTTATCTGGAAAAGGTTTTAGGGGTGAACGTGATGAGTTCCTTTTTCTATGTACTTTGGTGCAGACTGGCTCGATCAAACTTCGGTGCAGCAATTCTGAGATCTTGGATGATCTCAAGTGTCTCTTTGATTAGTTGCAGATGGTCCTAGAAACACAAGAAATGAGAAGCAAATGGAAAACATAGAGTAAAATTCAAAGTTCTTTCTGAAGTACGCAACAAGTCTGTTTGTGCTTGAATGTTATTTTGTTTCTTTTCTTTCATCGCAAGGACAGAACAAACATACATAGCTAATGCATTTTGCTCAAGCATGGGCTTCTTCAAGGCTGCAATCAAGTCAAAGAAAGCATACACATAAATAAGTAATCTAAAAAAGTTATAAAAAGGGGCATAAACAGACAAATACAATAACAGTCATATGCTTGTCATTTATAAACAAGTCCTAAATTGACAAGTCCATATATAACGGAAGAGAGAGAGAGACTTGGCTTAGTAATCATAAATACATAGTAACAACAATAAAACAGAAACACAGTAGAAAAACAAAAAACATATATAAAAAAACATCCAGTGGAGGTAAAGTCTCACAATATATGAACAACATCACAAACCATAACAGACAGCATTTATATACAGTAAAGCCTTGGTTGTAGATGGCTTTTGTTGTCAAACACGAAGATATTGTATGAGGTCTACAATATTCACTGTTCATGTGTGAGCTAAAGAAAATGAACGAGAGCATAAAGGTAAGACAAAGAGTAAAAAAAGCTGAGAAGAGAAAAGAGGAAAAGAAATGAGAAAGAGATGGGTAGGCGAGTGAGGAGAAAGCGAGCAGTGGAAGGTAAGGCAAGAATAGCAAAAACACTTCACACAAGCAGTAAAAGTTCAAAGAACACGACGCATGTCCCAAATGTCCCAAGCAGAAGAACCAAATCCAAATAAGTGCACTCAATGTATTCTCTTAGATAGGCTCGGCCATACTGTAGTAAGTTGAACGCGGGGCGAAGAGGGATGGTAGAAGTAAAGCTTTATTTAAACACAGGTGCTGCGCAGCAGCCGGCAGAGGCAAAAGTCAGGCAGCAACTGAACTCATATTTCGAACAAGGATTCTATATTCTCAAGTAGAATGCTCTCAACCAGAACATCCTGGCGTGAGCATTCTAACAGACTAAGCATGAGGAGCAGACCACTACATTATCCTCCTCCTCATAAACAAATGGAAGGAGGAGAAGAAGAAACCAAGAAGAGGAGAAAGAAGAGAGTAAGGCACAACAAAAGAAGAGAAGAGACATAAGAAGAAAGTGCGGCAGACGAGCTAGAAGAAACAGAAAAAGACGAAAGAAGAGATTAAAGGTATCTGGCAGGAACAAAACGTTGCCTGTTGCTCCTGCGTAAACAGGACGGCAGAGAGTCTCCGGAAGAAGAAGACTCAGCTTCGTCACTTCGTTCGCAATGCAAATTATTACTAATACAACTTCCAGAATTTCTTACAATTCTTGACACATTCCACCAATGTTTGTTATTCACCCTGACAGCATTACCACGAACTTTATCCACAACCAAAGGATCAGTGAACTTCAAATTCCCCTTCTTGCTGTGAACAGGAATCTTCACACGTACTACATCACCAACAGCAAAAGAGTGGGTAATGGATCTTTTCCTCAGATCAAAATAAGTTTTTTGTCTAGTTTAGCTTGGGAGACATTCTCTCTCACAAGACCATCCATGTCGATCACGGAGTCCATCTTCACCCACTTCGACATCCATCCGGGACACACTTTAGAACATGGTTTCCTGCCTCGCAAAAGTTCATAGGGAGACACTTTGGTAGAGGAGTGGGGTGTGGTACGATAGAACCAAAGCATGAACCTAACAGCATTCTGGACATTGCACTTGCCCGCCAACGCCCACTGCACACTGCACACAGTTGTTGAGCACCCTATTCATGCATTCCACTAACCCGTTCGTTTGTGGGTGATAGAGGGAACTCCTGGAATGAGTTATTCCACCTTGCTTCAAAAAACATTCAAACTCTTGACTGACAAATTGCACACCATTATCGCTCACAATGGTGGAGGGAAATCCTTCATGCAGAAAAAGATCTTTAAGAAAATCGATCACATTCTTTGAGTTAGGCTCACCAATGAAACGCACTTCGGGCCATTTTGAATAGTAATCAATGGCCACAATCGCAAACCTTGAAGAAGCAGGGAGGACATTGAAAGGACAGACAAGGTCAATGCCAATCTTCTCCCAAGGCCTGGCAGGTAACTCAATGGGCTGAAGGGGCGGAGTTCTAAGATTGAAACTCTTTTCAGCACTAGAACACACCACACACTGACCCACGTACACGTCAACGTCTTTGTCCATCTGAGGCCACCAAAAATATTCTCGCAACCTCCTTTTGGTGAGCGTCTTGCCCAAGTGCCCCTCATGTGCTCCTTTGACCAATCTTGCTCTCAGCACATCTGGGGGAACCAGCCTGTCACAGCGCACCAACAAACCATCTTCCACAGAAAGCTCCATTGAGACTTTCACAAAAGTATGAAAAGAGTAAGGCGCATTTTTTTCTCTCGGCCAACCATCCTTCACACATTTGACGACACAGCAGAGTAAGGCATCTTTTGAGAGTTCGTCTCTCCATTCTTTTTCACTTACGGCACACATGTCATTCAAGGCCAAACTTGCAACAAAACAGTCATCCTCATCATCTTCATCAACTTCACCATCTTCTTCTACTGGAAACCTTGAAAAGTAATCAGCTCTTCCATTCTTGTTACCGGGAATGTACGATACTTCAAAATCGTACTGCAGTAGGTAGGTGGACAAACGAGCGATTCTTGGAGTATGTTCTTTGAGCCTATCCCCTGAGAGAATAGAGACAAGGGGACTGTGATCAGTGCGTAATTGGAAATGTCTACCCCATATGTAGGGATTGAACTTCCTGACAGCCCACCAGCACGCTAAGAGCTCTCTCTCGATCACAGCAAAATTCAGTTCAGTACCCCGCAAAACCCTAGAGGCATAGCCCAATGTGTGCTTTGTCCCATTGACACACTGGGTGAGAATGGCACCCAGTCCGAGCCCACTGGCGTCAACGGTGATGGTGCACATTGCATTGGGATCAAAAGGTCTGAGAACCTTGGGACAAACCAATTGAGCCTTGATCCAATCAAACACTTCCTGACAACGGTCATTCCAAACAAAAGAAACATTCTTCTTGAGCATGTTAGTGAGTGGCTGAACTCTCACAGCATAGTCCGGCACAAACCGAGAGTAGAACTCACAGAGTCCGACAAATGATTTGAGACCAACCTTGTCCTTGGGAGCCGGACTGTCAACAATGGCTTTGACAAGACCAGGTCTGGGCTGAACACCATGCTCCGATAGTACATGCCCCAATAATTCGACCTTCTGAACCTTAAACACACACTTTTCTTTCTTCAAGACAACCCCGCTTTCCTGCAAAATATCAAGGACACGATACAGGGTCTCATCATGAGATTCACTAGAATCACCATAGATCAAGACGTCATCTTGGAAGACGACAACACCTTTGACACCCTTAAGCATGCAAGACATAATTCTCTGAAATACTGCGGCCGCAGAGGCCAGCCCAAAGGGCATACAGCAGTATTGGAACGAACCAATGGGTGACACAAACACAGTGAGATGTCTAGAAGCAGGATCCAAAACCACCTGGTGGTATGCTGATGCTAAATCCAGCTTGCTGAACCACTTGGAACCACTGATCATTGACAACATGTCAGAGATCTTTGGAAGAGGATGAGAATCCACCCAAATGTTCTTATTGAGGCTGCGCAAGTCAACGCAAACGCGAAGCTCGCCATTTTTCTTCTTTGCGACAACCAAAGGAGATAGCCAAAGAGAAGATTCAATTGGTTCTATAATCCCTTTCTGACACAAACCATTAAGCTCCTGTTCCAATTGGTTCCTGACACTGAACGGTACATTTCTAAGCCTGTGTTTAACAGGTATGGCACCATCCTTAACCCTGATGACATGAGTGAAACCTTTTATCTGGCCCAGTCCCCCGCCAAAAACAGAGGGATAGTGCTCAGACAAATTATCAATGAAACCATCAGAGCGAAGAATGGAAACCTGATCTTTTGTACCAGGTCGGAGCACCCTGGTGAAACTATCCAAGGATGGACAAGCCTTTGATCACCACATACACCTTGCCATGTATTCTTCTACCCCTGAACTCCAGGATATCTTCAAAATAACCAGCCAATTCGATTCTCCTCCCTTTGTATGAAACAGGGGACTTAGCTGGTGGCTTCAAAGAACGAGTGCCAGGTCGGAGCACCCTGGTGAAACTATCCAAGGATGGACAAGCCTTTGATCACCACATACACCTTGCCATGTATTCTTCTACCCCTGAACTCCAGGATATCTTCAAAATAACCAGCCAATTCGATTCTCCTCCCTTTGTATGAAACAGGGGACTTAGCTGGTGGCTTCAAAGAACGAGTGCCCCAAACCTCACCAAATAATTCCTGGGTTATCATTGTTATTCTTGCTCCTGAGTCGACTAATAAACACACACTCTTCCCTCCAATGTCAATATCCACATAAGGGTCCACACACTCGGAGATGTCACGTTCGGTGACGTGCATATCGCCAACAACAACAACCATATCCCTCAGGTCATCCTGTATGCTACTGTAATTTTCGTCACAGCACTCTGCCACAGACACATTCGCAACAGGAGAAGTGACTTGCTTTACATCAGTAATGGAAGAACCTCCACGCTTCCCACTTAGGCAAACTTTTGCGAAATGTCCTAATTTCCCACACACTCTGCAAACAACATTTTTTGCGGGACAAGGTCGCCCAGACATGAAATGTGAAAGATTACCACAACGGTAACAAACATTTGTTTGTTTGAGAAATTTGTTATCCGCACGTGGAGCTACACTGTTCTTAATATCCCTTGTACGAACCACAGTCACAGTTTCATTTGTTGCGACCTTTTCATCCAATTCCTTGACAGAAGCCTTAAAGAGTTCAATACTTTTTGCAGTACGTATAGTCTCATCGAGGGAAGGATTTCCCATGGATAGCAATTTTTGCTGAATGTTTTTGTCAGAACATTTACAAATGTACTGGTCTCTTATCAATTGCTCTGTAAAAGCTTCAAATTGACAGTCTGCACTCAACTTCCGCAACGCAGAGATGAAGGTATCGACGTCCTCCCCATGTCTTTGTTCACGTTTGAAAAACTTGTGTCTGATTACTACAAGGCTGGGTTGAACGTCAAAGCGTAATTCTAATTTCTTGACAGGCTCTACAAATTCATCTAACTGTTCTTCATCTTGGGCACGTACCAAAGCAGGCAAATGTTTGTACACAGACCTTCCTTCAAAACCCAAAGAATGAAGAAGAAGACACTTTTTACAAAAGGTTACAAAAGCGTCGTACCAATTTTTCCATGAGATTGGCGGATTACTAGGTAGTTCAAGAAAAGGTGGGGGCGGAGATACAGATTGCATTCTTGTTGAAGCAGAAAAACTAGATACTGTAAATAAGACTGACAACTTCCAATGTTAAAAATAAACAGTATGCAAAGAACTTAATACTTTAACAGAAGATAATTCAAAGTGTACAGCCAACAACCATATATCGTAAGCCAAGAACAGGGCAATGCAAATTTAATACAAGGTGTATACACCCGTAGGAAAATTTAAAAAACAAAATATTGAAAGAGGAAAAAAAAAATACCAAGTTGACACGCTTGGTATGCGTATCACCGCAGATCAGAACGCGTGTTTTCAGTAAAGAAGAAGAATGCATCAGATGTGCATGGCACTGAGATGATAGAACATATGTGTTTTTTCGTTCACAACTGGAAAAACACGACCCTTTGACACGCCAGGTGTGCGTGTCTCCGATGTGAACAACAGACTGAGATGTGAAAACCTAAATGACATGCCAAGTGTGCGTGCCACCGATGTGAATAGCTGACTGACACGCCTGGTGTGCGTGCCACCGACGTAGAGAAGAATGTGCTGAAAAATGCTTGTGTTGACACGCCGAGTATGCGCGCGTATAGATATATGGGCTGTCTAGAAGCAAAAAGTGTGCGTGTCACTGTATTTGCCACGCGCCTGACTGAAAGCAAGATAAATACGGTGATTCCAGACTCCTACTTGCGGTGCAACTTGTTAATGAAGAACAATAAAGTTTCTTGAAAGTGTAACTTTGTGCCTCCTTCAAAATGGCTGTTACGTCTTGCGTAGTCAAATGTGACTCTTCAATACGTCTACCACCTCTAAAATGGCTGCCATGTTATACGTCATGCGTCTTACTAGATTCAAAAACGACCACACGTAGTCAAAGCGTGCTCGTATGCGAAAGGCCACTTCCAAAATGGCGCTTACGCTTGCGTGCTCAAAACAACTAGCATGCAGACTGCACTGACCAAGCTGTGTGCAATGCGTCACGAGCGTGTCACTCGTTCAATCCTTTGCTATGCCGGAGCTGCTTTTAGAAAATTAGAATAAACAGTACCTCGCAGTCCTGCTCGGCCAAAAGACGTTCCTCACCAGACTTCCTTCACGTGTCGTCTTTGGTTGAGGTTAACTTCACTCCATCGAAAGACCGGCCAGCAGGATGAAGATCAACGTTGAAAGCTGTGGGTTCAGCAGACACCTGAAGATCGTCGTCAACAGTTTTGTAGTAAGTTGAACGCGGGGCGAAGAGGGATGGTAGAAGTAAAGCTTTATTTAAACACAGGTGCTGCGCAGCAGCCGGCAGAGGCAAAAGTCAGGCAGCAACTGAACTCATATTTCGAACAAGGATTCTATATTCTCAAGTAGAATGCTCTCAGCCAGAACATCCTGGCGTGAGCATTCTAACAGACTAAGCATGAGGAGCAGACCACTACACATACGTCATGAATAGAAGCCAGAAGACCTTACCAGTATTATACTAAAAGCAGTAGTGTTACAGTTAAAATAATAGCATCCTACGTCGTCCATTCCACACTGATAAAAAACAACAGACATGGTCATTGTGACCTACTTCGTCCATCGGTAGTTACTTAACAGCATAAACTATGTGAGTATAATATAAGAAGCAAACGTCAAAGCCATGTTCATGGTCCTTATGTACTATGACTCTCTCACACACTCCATACCAGTGAAACACCCAGTAAAAAAGATAAAAGAATACACAATTAATGGCCTACACAGATATTGAAACCAATAAAGTCATCAAAGCTCTCCAATAAGGAAGAGCTCACACCATAAGTGAAACCCCAAATATAGTGATCTCAAAAGGAATTCTTTTCATAAAGTCCCATCACCAAAGTGAAAATACGGTAGAGAATCAGAGTACCTAATTGCAAGCAAATCGAGGCTTGAAAAATCAGCAAAGTTAAGTTGTCCTGGGAATCACGTTTCCAACAGAGTAATGCTTATTTCAGGTATAATGATTCATTAGGGCAAAGTACTGAGCAAGGACGGGAAGGAATATCAAGAAAAACAAAGGCCATCTATTCTTACAGATCATCTGCATCTTGTGAGTCTATAGATCTCTTTATGCATCCAAAGTAAAATGCCCCATGTGATACTTAAATTATAACATGCATCATTACATCTGAGACCTCAAAATACGACGAGCCTCAGATCATGAAACACTGAGACCGGGTGCATGTACGTCACCAACGAAGGCTGACAAACCTATTTCAGAACCCAGCCGATATAGTAAAACTCCTTAAAAATGATTGGAGGAATTGAGGGAAAAAATAATTTTTTTTTAAACGTACCTTCCGCTGCCCCAACGCCGATAGCCGCCTAGGTGCTTGACTCCCGGCAGTCTCTGGGAAGGCACAGGCTCCTCACCCAATGCAAACGCTGCTCTCATGCTATGAGAGCAGCATCAGGATTAGTCTGAGCAGCCTGCTCTGCCACTCAGACACTGCCTGGGAGCCTGCAGCTTTTCTCCAACCCGGCTGTGAACACAGCTGGGTTGGAGAAATAGAGGTGCACATGTCTGTTTGGCTGTCCTGAGACTGCCAGCCAAAAGTACATGCGCACTTCTAAGTGACCACCACTCCTGCCTGTTATGGCCCCACCACGCACGCACACACCAGCCAGAGCCCCTCACAGAAAAATAAAGTGATATTATTGTTTTAATACTATTTTATTTTTCTGCGACTGACTCTGACCAGTGGGGTGTCGCTCCTCCGCCATTACGGAGGAGCCGCCCCTGCAAAATTGGCTTGTGAATGCTTATTTTTTAACTGTAAATGCAATGGTGTCAGGAAACCGTTTTGGCAGAGATATTTATTTCAGTGCCTCACTTCAGAGGTCCATATTTATATCTTTTACATTGTCAAACAATTACTTCGGATGCTTTTAATTCTCTGACCCATCACCACCAGTAAACAACATCCATTGCTGATCCCTCACAACCCCTAAATGCCATGAATCCCTGACCCCTAAAATCCCTCTCCACACCTAAACTACACTCATGCCTAAAGCCTAAAAGTCCTTTCTGTCACGAATTCAAACAAATACCTGAGCTCCACTGCAGTGGAATCAAAGATGACTGCAGAATTCTTCCCACCTCCTCCCTCTGAGACTCATACCCAATGCTAGACATGAGTAAAAGAGGCCCTGGGGAAAAGGGGGTGGGAAAAGATGCAGCAGCCAGTTGTTCACTGTAGCACAAGACAAGGTTTGGTTACCTAAGGAAATAGAAATAACCAACTGTCTCAGATATTGCAGAGGATGTGAATTTTATGCACACAAAGACTCTTGCCACTGACCTTTATTCTATCTGAACTTTATTGTCTGCCTGTACTGTGTTACAACACATATATATTCTTTCCAGTAACTCTCTGTTTAATAACAAAATACATTTGTTTACAACACAGGAAGGAAAGAACTGGGTGTTTTAATAGCACATTAATAATGTTCCCTTTCTGCCATATGTACCTTTTTTTTAATTAAAGTCTGATTTGTAAGTCCAACAGAAATATAGTTCAGTGACTTGCCAGACATTCATTAAATAAACATACAGGAATGTAAACTATCCCAGGTTGCAGTCACTTTCAAACAAATAATGCCATGCTTTTGAATAATCTCCAAAGTAAAGAAAATGCTCCAGAATTGTTTCTATCAGGACAAAGAACAAAACAAAGCTTTCAAAGTTCTTTTTCCATTTCACATTACCAGCTCCTGAATAACTCTCCTTAAAGTCTTCAAACTGACATTTGTGAACTCAAGTCTTGCAGCAGAAAACTCATAAATCCAAAGGTGACCTTTGTGAACTCACTTTTAGCTAAGCAAATGAAAACCTATAACCCAAAGGGGGGGGAAATAAAAGCTGTTTGAAATCAGAACATTGGAAATCTTCTTACTTGACCCTTGCAAACTCGTCAAGTCAAGCAGCTAAAATTAATCACCTGTAATGTTTTCACATGGAAAGTCAGCAGAGCAGTCAGCAGAACAGCTTGCACTGAAACAAGCTCATTGGAGAAATTGATAGTGTTCACATTTCCAAGAGCCTTTAACATAACACATCACTGAATCAACAAAGTCTAGACCACAGTTCCAAAAAGAACTACAATATTGCACTTGAACCTGCACAGTAGTTCAGTGCTGCAATTCCTTTAATTCCGATTTGACTACCTCTCCAAAGGCAATCCCTGAACTGGTATTTGTGAATTCATTATTTTGCTGAAAAGTTTCATGAAGGAAATTATCTTAACTAAAATAACAGATGAGTCTTAGTAAACAGTTTCAAAACATAATTTCTTAAACAACCAATTCAGAATCTTCATTTTTAACAGTACTCCCTCCTCATGGCCCTGTCTCAGGGCCTGGTTTAAGAGGATACCTACGATGAAATAGTTTCAACAAGTGAGGGGCATTTATTTGAGTCACTGGTTCCCAAGAACGCTCCTCTGGACCATAACCTTTCCAGTCGATCAAATACTGCAATGATACCCATACCTTACCAGAATCTAAAATGTTTTGAATCTCATACTCAGGTTCTGAATCTTGAAGGTTTGGAGGAGGTGCTAGATATAACTGAGTTCCAGCAATAACAGGTTTTAACAAGGAGACATGAAATACAGGGTGTATTTTCAGAGAAGAAGGGAGAGTCAACCTCACCGCCACCGGATTGATACAACTTTGTACCTTATATGGACCAAGAAATCTGGGTAAGATTTTTCTTTTTCCATGAAGGTGAGCATACTTAAAAGAAAGCCATACCTTGACCCGGGAAAATAGGGGGGGGCCTCATGTATTTTATCATCTGCCTGTTTCTTATACCCTTTCTTGGCTAATTTTATTTGTGACTCAAGTTTTTCCCACTCCTGTTGAATATGTTCTATTCTTTCTGTCGCTGAAGGGTTAGTAGTATTGTGAGACAAAATATTCATTTGCATGCAAGGATGATAGCCCTGTAAACTAAAAAATGGTGATATCTTTGTAGGGGAATGGTAAGCATTATTATGACAAAATTATGCTAATCAGAGATGTTCCACCCAAGACTTTTGATTCGGTAAATAACAACAAAGGTATTTCTCTAGTTCTGGTTTACTTTCTCAGTTTATCCATCAGTTGGAGGATGATGAGCGGAAGACAATGGGGCTACTTACGATGACGGACGGACTTCAGTCCACCCGCCATCGTATCGGGGATTGGGACCGCCCGACATGCTGTTGGTGGTCCCATAGTAGGCATTACAATGCTACCGCCACCATGGCAGTCGCAATGCCTATATTTTACATTGCGGCGAGTGCTGCTGGCTGCAGCACCCACTGCAATGTAAAAACGGGACTTGTTACATATCCCTGCACTACGTGGCAGGCACCATGCAGTGCCTGTCACATGGTGTACAAAGCTGTTGGTGGGAAATAGGAAATTGGCGCTCTAAGGTCTTGTCACATAGAAGTTAAGGTTTTGGCATGGAATCTGGTACGGTGCAATAAGGTAGGGAAAAACCACCAGATCCCAAATGTGTGGTCAAGAAGGCCACTAAACAATAAATGCAAATCCTCTGCACACGTATGAAAATTACAAACATGAGTGTTAAATTTATAGATCACAAATCGTTTTTTTGTGCTTTTCAAGGTTATTTATTCAAATTCTTCTGTAAGCGAAGTCCATTCTGCACTTCACTTTTCCTGATTCTTAGCCAACACGTGTTTCGTCGCTGTTACATGGGATTACCCTGCAACTTCTTCAGGGCTAAGGAAATATACAAGAACGCTTGTTCGTATGTACACGGGTCATTTGTTCATTTATATTAGAATACTGTCATAGTGAGTCAAGTGACATAAGCAGGCCTTTGATCACTACGGTGTTTGTTTGTGGAAACCCATGCGAAGAATAGCATAGAACAGGCAGTTGCACATTTGTATTCCTTATGAAGCAGTCTATCTATGGGGAAATCCCCCATTTGCTTCCTAGTCATCAAAACATGTTTAAAACCACAATTGTTCATCCTGATTCCCTCACTGGGAATCTCTTCAGGTGGGCAAGGTGCAGTTGTGATCATGCATGTGTCAAAATTGTGCTTATTAAGAAATATTGTGTAGTGCACCCTCATGTTGTCAAGGCCAGGTGCTGGCATGCTGAATACGATGTGTATTCACACAGTGGGCACATTCCATATAAGTAGATAAGATACGATACCTATGAGCTGTATCTCGAAGTTTCTAAGTGTAAAGAAAGTGTGGGCAGTGTCAACATATTAGTTTAGGACTGTTGAAGGCTCTATGCTGGCGGCGGAAATATCCGCGTTAAACTCCATACCGTAATTTCGGTGATAATTCCAACCCGAAAGGGTTTCTGTTAGTAGTTATGTTTTTCAATAGTTGCTAGAGTTGTCGTCTTATATTATGATTGTTCCTTCCTATTTCATGCGAGTATGGTTGTTAATATTCCAACCTGCCGCCCAATCCTTGAGTAAAGGGAAATATATATAATCAATATTAGCCCATTCTATTTAGAATGTAGTTACGCCCCCCAAATGCGGTCAAAACCTCCTTACCGGCACGCTTGTGAACCGTGTAATCCTCACTCGTCCTGCGTGTGCGCAGAGCTCGACCGCTACGTACCCGGAAGAGCCATTGACTGGCGTTTCTTTTATTTAATAGTGGTGGAATGCGGACTTGCCGGGAATCGTCCCCCACAGCACTGCCATCTTGGCGTGGTGTGTTAGAACCCCGGGGCACTAAATGTTAGGTATTAGAATTGTCGGCAATCTACAGCATGTTTATTAATGAGGGATTGTTCCCGTGATCCCTATGTGCGAAGCAATGCTAGCATAAGCCTCTAGATCTATCGCGTTTCCCTAACAATCTAACACTTTTAATCATGCGGGATCATTCCCGTGATCTCTAAATACGAAGCAATGCAAGCCTAAGCCACTATATATTTTGTGTTTCCGTATCAGACTAAAGTGAAATGCAATGGAGCTTGCATGGTGTGACTACTGGCAACATGATGGTACACTTAAGCAATTAGTGACTGTAGTGACATTGTGGTTTCTTCTTTAATAACATTACCCGGATCTTGTAATGTAGCTTCACTGAGTATTCAAAGCATACAACTTTATAGAACAAACAATACAGGCTGAGCTGGTCATATATACATATAGTTTCCATCAGAGACGTGCTTATTGCTGAGCTGGTTATAGTACAAAGCAGACCCTATAATAATACCTGTATAAGGTGAGAGACACATGATCTTAGAGGAACCTCGTTAGGAGCAGAACGGGTCAGATTATTATTGTGTTCAGTATCACCACTCGCGACATATTATACTTTTTCATTTTTTCCCTCTAGACCTATTCACATGGCAAACATTGTGGTTTCTTCATTAGTAACATTACCCGGGTCTTGTAATAAAACTTCACTGTGTATTCAAAACATACAACTTTATAAAGCAAACAATACAAGCTGAGCTGGTCCGGCATTTCATATATACATATAGACCCTATCTGAGATGTGCTTGTAGCTGAGATGGTTATATTACAATGCAGATCCTACAATAATAATTTTTATAAGGTGAGAGACACATGGTCTTGGAGGAACCTCATTAGGAGCAAAGCGGGTCAGATTATTACTGTGTTTAGTAACACCCACTCGCGACATATTATACTTTTTACTTATTAGTTTTTCCACTAGATCTATTCACATGGCAAGTGGAGAGCATTGGGATTTTTATCCCAATTCTCATGCTATGTCTAAATCATAAAGAGGTGACATGGCAGCTCTTTTCTGTGTTTATGTCCCATGTGCGGCACGCTAGCGTTCCTTATCAATGTTAGAACATATAGGTTCACTTTACATTCAGTGATGCTACCCCTCAGATTCAATGCCCACATAGTTATCCCTGCTGTTATCCTGTTGGGATCATAGTTGCTAAGGATGCGAGATTCTGTGGCATGCTAGTCACCCAAAAAGTACTGCAGCTCGTGATCGGTGTTTAAGCCCAGTTCCACACGCCTGAGCCTCATGATCCATAGGGCATCTCTTCTCCTGAGAGATAACTCCCTATTGCCCCCCCTTGGTCCCTGGGTATGACATAAAACCCATAAAAGGAAAAGGTTCTGTGGGTGTCTTGAATCTTGCATTCAGCTATATGTGTGGCTATTGGGTATCTGGTGTCCCCCTGTTTGACATCACTCACGTGTTCCCCAATACGCTCCTTAAGACTTCTGATAATGCTACCGATGTACCTCAGTTTGCACTTACACTCAATTGCATACACCACAAATTTGGTGTAGCAAGTGATATTGGTGTCAATATTGTACATCTTGTTATTTGGTCCAGAAAATAGTTTTTTCTTGTCTGAGGCCCATCTGCACATAGTGCAGTGGCCACATTTAAAGAAGCCAAGAGTATGTTGTGTTAGCCAATTGGGTGTTTGCTCTCCTCTTGGATAGCTGGGGCTGAGAATATTCCTAAGACAAAGATCCCTATGGAAATTAACCTCAGGTCTAGATGATGTGAACTCCTGCAGTGTCTTGTCTGCAGTGAGTAGGTGCCAGTGTCTTTGCATGCTGCGTGTAAGTGTTTGTGCATGTTTGTTGAAGTCTGTGATCAGACGTACTGTTTTGGTGTCCCTATTTTCCAATTTGTTCTTGAGAGTGCTTTGTCGGCTAACCTTAGCGATTCTGTCAAGGGCAGTATGTACAGTTCTTTGGTCATATCCTCTGCATGAGAATCTGGATGCCATGCTCTGTATGCAGTCTTTAAAGTCGGATTCAGTACTACAGTTTCGTCTGGCACGCATAAATTCGCCATAAGGGATGGCATTTATCTGGTGACCGCAGTGTGCGCTAGAGGCATGGAGAGTTGCGTTGCAAGCTGTGGGTTTCCTATAAAGTCTGCTCTGAATCTTATTGTCCATAATAAAAAGTTGCACATCTAAGAAGGTAATAATCCTCTGGCTATATTGAAAGGTGAATCTGATGTTACGGTCATTGCTATTTAAGTGTGTAAAAAATTCAAGAAGTTTTGCAGTGGAACCTGTCCAGATCATCAGGCAGTCATCTATGAATCTGCCCCAAAAAAGGATCAAATCATTCCAGTTGCTACCTCGTGTACTCCAAATACATTCCTCTTCCAGTCTGCCCATGAATAAATTGGCATACGAGGATAAAAACTTAGCACCCATAGCTACCCCCTGTTTTTGCTTGTACCAACCTTCCTTAAAGAGGAAGACATTGCTGTCAAGGATGAGTTTTGTCATCTCGAGCAGCATTTCCGTGTGTTCCCAGAGGCTGGCCGACCTAAGATTTAAAGTATGTCATAGGGCTTGTAGTCCAAGATCATGTTTGATGCTCGTGTACAGTGCTGTAACGTTTAACGTCACAAGCGTCATACGGTCCTCCCATATGATGTCTGTGAGTGTACTGAGAATATGCTTTGTGTCCCTGATGTACGACGGTAAGTTGTGAACTAATAGCTGTAGAAAAGTGTCCACATATTCGGATATTCTTTCTGTCGGGCCCCCTATGCCTGAAATTATCGGTCTGCCCGGGGGAAATGGGAGATTTTTGTGAATTTTGGGTAGAGTATAGATACAAGGGTATCTGGGACGGTCTAGCATCAGGTATGTATATTCGTTTCTGCCCAGAAGGCATGAGTCATGCCATCCCTTGAGACTATTGTTTATGAGATGTGTGAGGGACCAAATGGGTTTGGAAGGCAATGCTTCATAGCAGGTTACGTCGTTAAGCTGTGATAATATGTCCTGTTCGTAATCTGAACTGTTCATGAGAACCACATTGCCTCCCTTGTCAGCTTTGCGTATTGTGATGTCTTTGTCTGATTGTAGTGCATAAAGTGCCTCCCTTTCTCCCTTGGTAACATTGTCCCTTCGGTTGGTATGTTGTGTGTGTGCATTGGTGGGTGTATCTAGATCTAACAATACCAGTTTGTGAAAGATATCCAAGATACTGCCAGCCGGCAACTGTGGTGTCCATTTTGATTTTTCCTTCAGGCCACTACTCACATTTGTGTCCATATGTATATTGAGATCACTTAAAACCCTACTCATTGTGTAGGGGTCCCCCTCACGTTCAGAGATAGATAATAACATCCTTGTATCCTGTACATCTTGTATAGTCAAATCACTACAGACCACTTTCAAAGTGGGATATATCAGATGCTTTATTTGTAATAGGATTAAGTTTAAAGAATTTTTTCAGTTTAAGTCCCCTCATATACTTAAACAAATCAATCTTGGTTTTGCACATATCTCCTGCATTAGTTGGACAGAAATGATTCCTTTCTGCAAAAGTGAGTTCATATCTTCATTAATGGGCTTATTCGTCAGGTTGATTACAGTAACATCATTTAATTCTTCTTGTTCCAAGATCTTGTCTTCATGCCCCCCTTTCTTCCTGCGCCTCTCCCTCTCTTTCCCCGCCTCGTCCTCCTGGGGTAAAAGGACGTCTGTTCACCTCTCGATTCCCTTTCTTCATTCTCATTACTTCCCTTAAAAGAGGACTTTCTGTGCGTATGTCATTGCTATTGCCACCCCTCTCCTGTTCGCTTTCGCTTGTGTGTACGGTGTCCAGAGACGTGGAGCTAGAGCGAGCTGAAATTGCCCCGCCTGTTTTCTCACTAGTCTTGTTTTGGATGAGATGATCATATTTTTTAGCAAAAGTGAACACCCTGCCACTATTATAATCCACTTTGTCCCTCCTAAGTTTCCTCGCCTTTCTCAGCTTGATCTCATCCTGATGTTTTTTTAATTATTTCATTTAAGATGACGTAGTTCTTTTCTGTGGCCTCAGGGATATATAAATCCCTAATCTCTGTTTCTAAGCAGGTGATTTCCATCTGCAGGTTTTTTACCTTTCTGTCTGAGTTCTCGATAAGGATATCCATCAGTCTATTGGAATTGTTAGAGAGTTCTTTCTCCCATGCAGCTAATAGGCCGTCATCGAGATCATCAAAGGTCGGGAAGATCTGTGATCTGAGGCCTCTAGGTACTCTCTTAAGTTTAATTGCTTAAGCGTGGCCCCATCCCACCACTTTGACGTCTCGTTCTTCCTTAGTCTTTCTAATCTTAGGCATTTACTTTTCAAATCTTCATTGCGCTGTGGGTTTCCACTTATCATGGAAGTACTTGCTATGGGACCCTTGCTGAGATTGTTAAAAAGGTCTTCGGCTTCTTTGTCCCTGTCCATAGCTGAAATCTATATTTAATATTACGTATGCAACCTTGGCAGCCACTTATTTTATGGACGTATGATGTACAAAGCTGGTGGTGGGAAATAGGAAATTGGTGCTCTAAGGTCTTGTCACATAGAAGTTAAGATTGTGGCATGGAATCTGGTACGGTGCAATAAGGTAGGGAAAAACCATCAGATCCCCAAATGTGTGGTCAAGAAGGCCACTAAACAATAAATGCAAATCCTCTGCACACGTATGAAAATTACAAACATGAGTGTTAAATTTATAGATCACAAATCGTTTTTCTTGTGCTTTTCAAGGTTATTTATTCAAATTCTTCTGTAAGCGAAGTCCATTCTGCACTTCACTTTTCCTGATTCTTAGCCAACACGTGTTTCGTTGCTGTTACATGGGATTACCCCGCAACTTCTTCAGGGCTAAGGAAATATACAAGAACGCTTGTTCGTATGTACACGTGTCATTTGTTCATTTATATTAGAATACTGTCATAGTGAGTCAAGTAAGACACAAAGAGGGGGCTTGAGGAGAATTTAAGGACCAGCGAGGGCACTCTCCCCAATATGAGAATCACAAAAACAAAAACACTAATTGTCCTCGGGTCCAGAGATCCCCACTAGGCTGACGACAACATTTTATATGCCCTTTTTCCAACCAATGCGGGCTCATTGGGCTAACGTAATGTCATTGGGCCTTTGGTCTTAACAGAACGGGACACTAACAACATAATGGCATCGTGAGTAAGTGTCCTTACAAACAGCGATATGAACACTTGGGAACCCTCCTTTTAGTCTTATTTTTCCAACGACAATCAACTGGATACGATTACTGTTCTTGTTCTTTTAAAATGCTTTTAATAATGCTTTGTCATTTCTTATGACTAGCTTTTCCCTGCCTCTCCTTACTAGGTGGGACGGGTGTCTGTATTTAAGGCCAATTGCCATGAACAGATGCAACTAATACATCTGACTTATGCAGGTGAGTGCCAAGAACTTGAAACAATTACTTGGTGATATACAGCACCTTTACTAGTATGACAAGTTAACTAGAACTGTCGAGCCATGAGAGATGTACCCAAATGTTGGGAGATGACTGTCCTTACTATTTGTCACTATTCCAGTTTTCTTTTATTTTGCAGGGACACCGGTGAATCTACGGAGCAGCCTGATCACTGGTGACACATTTGCAATTTGCCTTTCTAATTTTCTTTCTTTTTGTTCACTTTTTATATAGTCACATGCAGTAGCTTCTTCAGAGCCTGATGAAAGCCATGAAACTATAATAGTTCAAATACGGCTGAAACATGTCGATCATTCGAGAGTGCAGCTACCTCTAATGATGGCAGCTACACCATTTTCATTGTGTTTTTAATCCTGGCACTTGGAAGCGACAATAAAATTCGATAGGCTTACCACGGAGCTAGTTTTAATCACCTTTTCTTGCACCACAGTTTAGTTAGCACTGCACTATCTCATACACACATCATTGCTCACACTGGGTTTTAGATACCCCTTTCTTCACTTTGAAAAACATCCCTGAGCTCCTCCCTCGCAGCGAAGGGGTTGTAGCCCGCATCACAACTAGGTTGTGACGCGAGGAGGTATCCCCATGATGAAGCATGACACCTCTGGTGTGTGAGAGAAACCGTCCTATAAAGGGACTACCTTAGGTGGACAGTTTTTCACCAGCCATCTCTCTGAGATATTAGATTCTCTTCCTCTCAATATTTTTCTCTCTGGACCCGAGGACAATTAGTGTTTTTGTTGTTGTTTTTTATAGTGAGTCAAGTGACATAAGCAGGCCTTTGATCACTACAGTGTTTGTTTGTGGAAACCCATGCGAAGAATAGCATAGAACAGGCAGTTGCACATTTTTATTCCTTATGAAGCAGTCTATCTATGGGGAAATCCCCCATTTGCTTTTAATCCTAGTCATCAAAGCATGTTTAAAACCACCATTGTTCATCCTGATTCCCTCACTGGGTATCTCCTCAGGTGGGCAAGGTGCAACTGTGATCATGTATGCGTCAAAATTGTGCTATTTAAGAAATATCGTGTAGTGCACCCTCATGTTGTCAAGGCCAGGTGCTGGCATCCTGAATACGATGTGTATTCACACTGTGGCATTCCATATAAGTAGACAAGATACGATACCTATGAGCTGTATCTCAAAGTTTCTAAGTGTAAAGAAAGTGTGGGCAGTGTCAACACATTAGTTTACGACTGTTGAAGGCTCTATGCTGGCGGAGGAAATATCCACGTTAAACTCCCTACCGTAATTTCAGTGATAATTCCAATCCAATATTTCATAGTAAGCACAATTTTAACGCATGTATGATCTCAACTGCACCTTGCCCACCTGAGGAGATTCCCAGTGAGGGAATCAGGATGAACAATTATGGTTTTAAACATGTTTTGATGACTAGGATTAAAAGCAAATGGGGGATTTCCCCATAGACAGACTGCTTCATAAGGAATACAAATGTGCAACTGCCTGTTCTATGCTATTCTTCGCATGGGTTTCCACAAACAAACACCGTAGTGATCAAAGGCCTGCTATGTCACTTGACTCACTATGACAGTATTCTAATATAAATGAACAAATGACCCGTGTATATACGAACAAGCGTTCTTGTATATTTCCTTAGCCCTGAAGAAGTTGCGGGGTAATCCCATGTAACAGCGACGAAACACGTGTTGGCTAAGAATCAGGAAAAATAAAGTGCAGAATGGACTTCGCTTACAGAAGAATTTGAATAAATAACCTTGACAAGCACAAGAAAAACGATTTGTGATCTATAAATTTAACACTCATGTTTGTAATTTTCATACGTGTGCAGAGGATTTGCATTTATCGCCTGTCACATGGTACAGAGATATGGTGCCCCCCAACAACAACCACTACCAAGGGGGTAAAGGGGCCCGCTACGGGCCCCCAATGTCCCTTTCTGCCACCCTTTTCATGGCAGGTAACCTGCCATGAAACAGCTGGCGGAAAGAGACATCGTAATCTCTATGGCGGTGCCTGGTTTGGGACCGCCAGCATTGTAGGGACTCAAAGCCCCTCCGTCGCACCGGCAGGCTCAAGGAGCCCGTCGGATGCATGGCGGTCGGTCTTTATTACCGCCACACGTCCGCCCACCATCATAATATGGCGGGCGGTAAAGTTGGTTACGATGGCGGGGAGACCACCACCGACAACCTGTTGGTGGCGGTCTCACCGCCATTGTAATCAGCCCCAGCGGGGTCCGGCCACTGAGAGGGAGTCCCGTAGGTACCTAGTGGGTGCCTGGCAGCGAAGGCGGTGTGCCATTTTGCCACCACCCCCCTCCCGAGACCTATGGTGTAATTAATGATTGCGCCTCATAATAAACTCGGTTCCTCTCACTACACGAGGATAACCTATTTTAACATTTCAACCTCTGGTTAGGGTGGGCCTTAGCGTGCCCATACCGCCGGGGTTCACCTTTTTCCTTTTTGGTCCTGACGAAAGCCTGAGATAGTTTCAACACATAGGCAGAAACATGTTGACCAGTTATTAATGGACCTGGCTGAACAATTTATTTAGTCGAAGTGTCCTACACGTCTCTTTTTTATCCTTGACTGATTGGCCAACTATTAAACTGGATCTTTGAGTTCAACCAGTCAATTTTAAATCACTTACACATATCACTTTTTCCACATTTTTCCCTGCTCCGCAGTAATTCTGACGCCGAAGCACACCAGGGTGGCACTCGGCCTCTCCTGGTGGGCCCAATGATGAAGCATGTCACCAACCAGGTTGGTGAGTGAGGGGCTTTCATAGAAAATCTAAGGGATTTTCACATAGATGCTCAACTGATTTGAAGAGTCACACTCTCTCGTTGTTTAAACATATCTGATTGGGGGATTGAGAGTGTTCCTCATCTTAATTAACTTCCCTCTCTCTCTCATTGGTAATTTGTCTATAAATTTAACACTCATGTTTGTAATTTTCATACGTGTGCAGAGGATTTGCATTTATCGCCTGTCACATGGTACAGAGATATGGTGCCCCCCAACAACAACCACTACCAAGGGGGTAAAGGGGCCCGCTATGTGCCCCCAATGTCCCTTTTCTGCCACCTCTTTTCATGGCAGGTAACCTGCCATGAAACAGCTGACGGAAAGAGACATCGTAATCTCTATGGCGGTGCCTGGTTTGGGACCGCCAGCATTGTAGGGACTCAAAGCCCCTCCGTCGCACCGGCAGGCTCAAGGAGCCCGTCGGATGCATGGCGGTCGGTCTTTATTACCGCCACACGTCCGCCCACCATCATAATATGGCGGGCGGTAAAGTTGGTTACGATGGCGGGGAGACCACCACCGACAACCTGTTGGTGGCGGTCTCACCGCCATTGTAATCAGCCCCAATGTTACTTCAATACCCAAAGATTTATAAAACTTGGATATAAATTGGGGCCCTGTTTCGGAAATGATTTTCTCTGGCAGCTCATGTAATCTAACTAAATGTTTCAAAAATAATTGACTGGTTGTATTTGCAGTGGGAAGACCCTTAAATGGAAAAAATTAGCCATTTTTGTAAATGTATCCACCACTACAAAAATAGTACTGTAGCATTGATCTAAAGGCATATCAGTTATAGAGTCCATAGAAATATTGTCCATGGCTGAGTAGTAGTTTCAGTAATTTTTAAAAGCCCTTTTGTCTTTACTTATCTGATTTGGCTTAAGCACAGATTACACTCATATCAACATACTTAGGCCTACCAGTAGACATATTTTCCCACCAATACGAGCGCTGAATTAGTTCTAAAGTTTTATGTACACCATAATGGCCAGCAAGGTGAGAATCATGTGCTTCTTCTAACACTTAAGTTTGTAAATGAGCTGAATGAACATAAAAAGTATTTCTAAAAAATGGCAACCTATTTCTAATTCATCTGTCACTGCCTTTACCAACCTACTCTTGTTGTGCCTCTACTGACATTTCCTTTTGTATCTGTGTACAAAGGTCATCATTATCAAGGGTAGCAATAATTGTGTTTGAAGGAATGATTGGCACTTCTGGTATTATCCTTTCTTCTTCACATAATCTTGATAAAATATCAACTTTTCTATTTTTGCTTCCAGGTCTATATGTTAAAACAAAATCATATTCTGAAAAGAAAAGTGAACAACGCATCTGCCTAGGTGACATTACTTTGGCTGATTTTAAAAAGGTGAGATTTTTATGATCTGTGTATATGGTAACTCGGTCCTTAGTACTTAGGAGATAATGTCTCCATTCTTCAAATGCCATCTTGATGGCAAATAATTCCTTCTCAGTAATTGTGTAATTCACTTCAGCTGAAGTGAGTTTCTTTGAAAAATAGACAATGGGATGTAAGTGCCCTGTATTAGGATGCATTTGTGATAAGAAAGCACCTGCTGCCATATCAGAAGCATCTGCTTACACAAAAAAGGCTTGTGAAACACCAGGATGCCTGAGTATCGGTGCTGTAGTACATTTCTTTTTCAATGCTTGAAATGCCTCCTCTGCTTCTGAGGTCCATACAAATGGCATATGTTTTCTAGTGATTTGAGTGATGAGATGCACAATTCTAGAAAATCCTTGCATAAATTGCCTATAAAAATGAGCGAACCCAATGAAATGTTGTACTTCCTTCATAGACTTTGGGGATGGCCAGGATATAATAGTTTCCACCTTTCTCTGATCCATGTGAACACCTAGTTTAGAATTCACAAATCACAAACATTCAATAGATTCCTGATGAAAGGAACACTTTTCTGCTTTAACAAACAGTCCATGTTTTCTCAATAAAGATAGCACTTTTCCTACTTGTGAAATATGCTCAGTTAAAGGCTTGGGGCCCTATTATGTGTATGGTGGTCCATAGGATTATTGTACTTGCGGTGGCGGTCTGACCACCAGCACCACTGTGGGCCCGCCTGCAGTATTCTGACTTTGGTGGTCGGACCGCCACAGGACCGCCGCGTCCACTGGGATCCAGGTTCCCGTGGCGTTGGCACAGTGGTCAGGAACAGTAAAATGCTGCACCGCCAAGCATATTACAAGTTGCCTGTCCACCGCCCATTTCATGGCAGTAAGCCTGCCATGACAAGGGTGGAGGAGAGGAAATTAAGGGGGCCCTAACAGGGCCCCCTGCCATTCCTGTGCCTGGAGGCGCATGCAAGGGGGCACATGTTGTGCCCCCTCCTGGAATTGCCCCCCTGTTCCTGCACAGTGTGGCATGAACGACATGGTGCATTTCACACCGTACAGGAACGTGTTGCGGTCTGCATGTTAGGCTCTCCTATGAGCCTAACAGACCACTGCCTTGATACCACCACAGCACTGCCCACACGCCTTGGTTTTGAGTCGTAATCTGGCTGGCAGGCGCTCTACAGGCTTGGCGATCCTCCTCTTGGTGCGGTGGTGGCGGGCTGACAGGAGGACCACCAAGCTTGTAATCAGGCCCTTGGAGTAAATCAAAATATCATCAAGATAAACAATAGCAAACTGATCCAACATCCCATGTAATGCTTCATTGATAAAAAACTGAAATGCTGCTGGGGCATTGCATAACTCAAAGAGCATTACCTGATATTCAAATTACCCAAATTTGGGCTTGAATGCCATCTTCCATTTATCACCCTGACAAATCCTAGAGGTATGCACCTTTCAGATGATGCTTTGTTAACACTGTTGCTTTTTTCACTTGATCTAACAACACTGGTATTAATGGAATGGGATATTTGTTTTCAATGGTGGTAGCATTCAGGGTGCGGTATTCAATACACGTTCTTACACTACCATCTTTCTTTGGGATGAGAAACAAAGCAGAAGCCACTGGAGAACTAGAGTGTTGTTTAAAGCCATTTGCTAAGTATTCATCAAGATATTTTACGTAGATACTCAGTCTCTTTCTCAGTCAATTCATACATACAGCAACAAGGTAATTTAGCCCAAGGAATAAGGTCACTATGACAATCGTGTTCATGATGTGACTAAAAGCATCAATATAGTCATGGTATTGTGCAGGAGTTATATCTGAATAATTTCCATTATCCAGGCTAACAAATATTTCTGTTAATACTCGTTCCTTGTCTTGAACTTCCTGTACATTATTTGCTTTACAATCACAAGAGAAATATATTTCGTCTGAGTTCCAGTTAATTCTTGGATTATGTTTCTTTAACCTGGGTAACCCTCATATGATTTCATATCGCGCAACATCAAAACAAAAATGATTGCTTCAGAATGTTTGTGGCCACTTGACATGATGAATGGAAGGGTGCAGTGAGTAATGGGTCCTGATGTTAGTGTTGTGCCATAAGTAGCTCTAACCCGATATTCTTTTTCCTTTTTTAGTATAGGCCGTTTCAACATTTGAGCTATTCCCCAATCAGCAAATACTCCTGTAGCACCCGAGTCAAGCAAGACTTTTACTTCATATATAATTCTACCTTTAGACAGTAAGGATACTTTTAAATACAGATGGGAAACAGTTGAAGAAATGGATGGAATCTCTGTAGTTTCGTCCAGCACTGGGATTTCTATGAATTCTGGATTGCTCTGTTTCCTGACCACTGTTTAAGTAGTTCTTTGGGATAGTCCCATACAAAATGTTTGTCAGACCTTAATATTGAAATAAGTGATTTTTGCCTCTCCTTTCTCTTTCCTCTCTAATTAGAGGGGGCCTAACTGCACCGATTTGCATAGGTTCAAGGGAATTAGAGTGAACCTTTTTCGTACATTTTTCTGAAGTTCGAAAAAACATTCTGCATCACTTCACCTTTTCTCTCACACTGACTATGATCTATCTGTAAAACCAGTTCTTCTAACCCCTCTAAAGTGGGGATAGAGGGGGCGTGGCCAAGATGGCGACTTGAACAGTCGCAGGTCCCGGAGGCTCCTCGTCCCTTGCCTTCTTACCCAGCCACTCACGGTGCCTGAGGCCCCAAAACCCCGCAGGAAGGGGTAATTGAGAGAGCGGAGGCGAAGGGACCGAGCCCGCTGCAACGCCGAGGGTCTCCGACTCCTGATTCCTGCCAAAGAGAGCTGCGGCCGGCGAACGGCAGTGCGGACAAAATGGCGCTGCATCGAGGCTGAGCCGAGACCGAAAGAGGTAGGAGGACCTGAGGGGCAAATGCGGGACCCCAGAAGGCGCCAGGAGAAAACGGGGGTATCGCGTCTGGAGAAAGCACCCCGCAGTGTGATAGAGCGGGCGGCGGGGCACTGCCCTGGTGGGGGAGCAGCTTTCTGAAGCCCAGGGCCCGCTGAGGGACTCACGGACACCTGGCAGTGAAACCGTGGACGGTGTGGGGTGAGATAGACGGCCCGGCAGAACACGAATCCTGGGAGAGCGAGCCGCTGCGGGAAGCGGCGGACACCGGGTTGGTGGTGAGCGATCCTCCCCTAGTGAAGGTGATCGGTGGGAGCGGCGGAAGAAGGCACGGAGGGGAGAGAGGCCCCCGCGACAGTGACTCACGAGCCCCGACGGGAGCAGCCTCGGGAGCTCGCACAACGGAGAATAGGAGACGGGAAGCTGCGCCCGCTGACCCGGAGGTGAGGCTGGGCTGGGACCCCTGAAGGTGGTAGAGCGCTGAGCAGGTGGAGAAGGCCCAAGGGCACAGAAGAAGCGAGGCCTGGGGCAGTGGCCCAGATAAGAAAGGCGGTGTGGATGGCTGGAAAAGGGCCCCACGCTAAAGACAAGGCGGGAGACACCCGGCCAGGATTGCCGCCTGGCGGAGGGACAAGAAGCGGCAAGGCTTTGTGCCTACACCTTCGGTGGGCGCCCACGAGGTTAAGGGAGTCACCGGGGGAGTGAGAACAAGGCACGGTCAGAGGGGCCCCCACCCTAACCAGAAGATCACGAGACCCCCAGGCCCGGAGAGGGGGCCTTCTGCGAGGCAGGAGCGGCGGAGATATACACCTCGAGGCGGGAGCAGGAAGTCGGCCAAGGGGTACGAAGGGACTAAGTTGCGTCCCCCTCCAGAGAGCCGGGAGATATTGGCTCGAGATCGAGTAAGAAGGCCAGATAGCTAGGTGACGTGGGAGGAGAGTGGCGGACCTCACACGTGGGGTGGACAAGCGAAAGGCCTCGACTCTAGTCCTGCGACGTGCACAAGCCGAACGGAACCCAGGAGGGCTGGTGGAACGGGTACCTCTTGACTTTTTCAGCTATAGGAGTGGGCCTAGGAGACGTTAGGCCCCGCCAGGAGATCGTGTTGTGATCAAAGAAGACCCCCACGACTCATACAAGGCCCTGCAGGGAAAGCAGAAGCAAGATGGCCACGGCCAAGAAGAAAGGGGAAAGGTCAGTGAGAGAGATGCTCACAAAACATACGGTGGTAGAGGAGAAAGGCAGTAAATCCCCCCAGGTCAGAACTATCGGTGCCGCTCCCAGAAGATGACGCGATCCCGATCACCCGGGCCTTCCTCGAAACGCTATTTAACACCCTCCGGGAAGACTTCCAGGCGCTCAAGAGCGAGGTCGCAGGAGAGGTAAAGGACATCCGAAGAGATGTAGACGCAGTGGGGGAAAGGGTGGCGGAGCTTGAAGACCGAGAACAAGCAGCGGGCGAGGAACTCGCTCAGCTCCAACAGGAAGTCATTTGCCTTAAAGAGCAGCAAATCGACCTCCAGGCCCATGCGGAGGATCTTGAAAATCGCTCCAGACGCAATAACATCCGCGTTCGGGGGGTCCCACTGAAATCCGAAGGGACAAATGTGGCAAGCTATCTGCAGGGACTATTCCGAGAGGTCCTAGGAGAGGACCAAGCGTTCGAGATCCGCATAGATCGAGCGCATAGAGTGGGTTTGCTGCGGCGGGCCCCGGCGCCCCCCCCCGGACATCCTGGCCTTCCTACCAGACTACCCTCTAAAGGAACGCATCTTACGCGAGGCACGTTTGAAACAGTCCATCATCTATCAGGGCCACTCCGTAGCTTTATATCAAGACCTTGCTTCCATAACGCTACAAAAGAGGAGATCATTCAAAGACGTCACCAGGCACCTCAGAGAACAAGAGATAGCCTACTCCTGGGGGCATCCATTTAGACTGATCTTTAAGTGGAACGGCAAGGTACATCAACTTAGGTCAGTGGAGGACACGTGCAAGCTCCTGGGCCTTGAATTTCACGACACAGAAGGTTCGCCCCCATCCACGAAACGACCAACTGGGGACGGATGGCGAAGAGTGGGACGCAGACGCTCCCCGACATCGGAAGCAAAACCAGACTCTGACACTATGGCACATGAGAGGCAAGCAGCTCTGGAAGCCGTCTTAAAGGATACTGCCCCGCAACAGTGAACTGAAAGACATGGAAGGGGTCAGTAACGCTACAGTATAAGAGGCTGGGGGGGAGGCGGGGACGGGGAGCCGGAAACACTTGGTTCACATATGCCCCGATTGTTGTTTTTCCACATACCACCAGGGCAAGGGGCCCTTGGGCTATGGACAATGTTAGGGTTTTTGGGGTTTCTGGTTGGGGTTAGGGAGGGGGGAAGGGGGAGGGGAGGGGAGGGGGGAGGACGGGGCCAAGGGGGGGGATGGTGGGGTTGGGGGGAAGGGGAGGGTCGAACCGATGTGCTGCAAGGGGTTGGGTCCAAGTGGACTCCCGAAGTTCTGGGTCCTAGTCCTAGCTGGGCGAGGCTTACTAGATAACAAGCTGATAAGTGTGCCCTACCAGACTCAGCGCCTACCAGGGTTCAACATCCGGGATGATTCACAAAATCCAGATTCTCACCCTTAATGTGAAAGGGTTAAATAATCCCATTAAAAGAAGGGCCATTTTATCCTATTTGGAGAACACGGGGGCGGCTATCTGCCTCCTGCAAGAGACACACCTCCTGTCTAAGGACTGGCATCGAATGAGATCTCGAGCCTTTCCTCAGCAATTCTATTCTTTCACAGCGGTGAAAAAAGCAGGGGTAGCAATATTAGTGTCTAAATCCTTTCAGGGCCTGGTGAGCGAGAAGGTGGCAGAAATAAAAGGACGGCTGCTAGCATACAAATTCTGGGTGGGAGGGGACCCACTGGTGGTAGGCTCCTGTACGCCCCTAACGCGGACAGGAGAAGTTCCTTACCACAGCACTCTCAGAGGCATTCGCCACGCAAAACAGGATGGTGGTGGTAGGGGGGGACTTGAACTTAGTCATGGACACAGAGATAGATCGCTCCGGTCAGCGTTACGGACAGGAGGGAGCACTTTCTACTGCAGGGAAGGACTGGCTACGGGAGCGGGGTTTGACGGACATTTGGAGGACAAAGCACCCACACAACATACAGTATTCCTTCTACTCTCACGCACATCGAACATATGCCAGGCTTGACCATCTCTTAGGGTCTACGGACCTGACAGCATTAGTGGACACGGTAAATATAATTCCTGCGGCGCTTTCCGACCATGATGCGGTGACAATGACTCTCTCTTTACCCACAATACACAAGACCCCGGGGAGATGGCGATTAAGGGAAACGCTGCTTCAGAGGCACGGGGTGGTAACAAAACTACACAAAAGCATCACTGACTATTTAACCCGAAATGACCTCGCAGATACCCCCATCACGGCCCTATGGGGGGCATTGAAAGCAGTGGTACGCGGCGAATTAATCGCTATTGCAGCGGCGGAGGCTAAGGAGCATAGAGAGGTTAGGGAGAAGCTCATAAAGCAGGTAGTAGAACTGGAACGCATCCACAGTCGCACAGGTGCCCCTAGGATTTGGCGTCAGGTTAGAGCGGCAAGAACGCAACTGGCTGCTCTTGATACTGACAGAGCTGAGTATGCGGCACTGAGGCTCAAGCACTCGTATTATATTGGAGGTGATTCAATAGGCCGTCTGCTGGCCAGCAAACTTAGAGCCCGCATCCAACGAGATAGGGTATCCGCAATAATAAATGAGAAGGGAGTGAATGTGGACAAGGATGAGGAAATAGCAGACGCATTCCGAGAGTTTTTCTCCTATCTTTATAGGGAGTCTATACCCGACTCCATCGAAGGGGAGGATTATCTCAAGGGAGTATCGACCACGGCTTTAGATCAGATAGAGGCCGAGGCACTGGATGCGCCTATTCGTATAGAAGAGGTGATAGGGGCCATTGCTCGCCTTAAATCACACAAATCACCGGGCCCAGACGGGTACTCCGCAGGTTTTTATAAGACCTTCTGCTCACTGCTCGCCCCCATATTAACACGACTCTTCAATACTTTCCAGGGGCGTGGGTCCATTCCCCCAGACATGTTAGCGGCGGACATTGTTGTCATCCCCAAACCGGGGAAAGAGAAGACAAAATGCAGCTCTTACAGGCCGATTTCTCTTCTTAATCTCGACCTAAAACTGTTTACTGGAGTACTAGCGGCACGACTGGGACCGCGATTACCGGGCATTATAGACCCGGATCAATCCGGTTTTATTCATAACCGGCAAGGGAGCGATCACACCAAACGGGTACTACATTTGATTGATAAGGCGCACCGAACCAAGATGGAGGCTTTACTGCTGTCAGTGGACGCGGAAAAAGCCTTTGACCGGGTCAACTGGAGCTTCCTGGACCACACCCTGGCTCATTTTGGATTCGGGGAACGCTTCAGGGCTTGGGTGGCGAGCTGTTATGATGAGCCTAGGGCTATGGTTCGGGTCAACGGTACAACCTCACGGCCGGTAGTGATTCAGAGGGGCACACGACAAGGGTGTCCGCTTTCCCCACTCCTATTCGCACTATACGTGGAACCGCTCGCACAGAAAATTAGAGATAACCCGGACATAAGGGGATTCCCTTTGGGGGGAGAGCCATACAGTGAGCTTATATGCGGATGATATTCTGGCCACGTTGGAGAAGCCGGAACGTTCGGTACCAGCCTTCTTGGAAGAGCTGGCCTCCTTCGGCCGCGTCTCCGGTTTTAAAATTAATGTGGGAAAGTCTACATTGCTACACCTGGGCCGATACGCAGACGCCGCAGATCTAGAACGCCCATCTTATGGAAACCTACGAGCACGGGACTCAATCACCTACCTGGGCATAGAATTAGCCCCCACGGTAGCACAGACGGTTGCGCGGAATTACGCAGGGCTCCTTTCCCAGGTCCAGAGGTGTCTCCAGCAATGGCACAAGCAACCACTCTCGCTTCTAGGTCGAGTCGCGGTGATTAAGATGAGCATCTTGCCCAAAGCGCTGTATATCTTTCAAACCATACAGGCCAGACCGCCGAAGGGTGCCCTCCAACAAATTCAGAAAGAAGTTAACCACTTTAGTTGGGCTGGAGCGCGACCCCGGATGCGTAGAGAGATATCCCATCGACCCCTAGACCAGGGAGGGTTGGGTATCCCGAACTTCCTGGACTACTATAGGGCTTCCCAACTCCGACACCTGGTGGAATGGAGCAGGCCCGAATCAGAAAATAAGTGGCTGTTTCAGGATAGGGCACTGGCTAAACTCTCGTTATGGAAGGTGCCGTTTTTAAAAAAACGTGACAGACCCCCGAATCTAAAGGGCTCGTTGATTACGAACACAATCTTAAACATTTGGGACGCAGTGGCAGTGAAACGGGGCCTTACATCCTTCCCCTCCCCAATGACGCCGTTATTTGATAATCCGGAATTCGTCCCAGGGATGAACGAAAGAGCTTTCTCACAATGGAGGAACACGGGATGCAAATCGGCAGGTCACCTTTTTAACCTCGAGGGATTTTTGTCCCTTGCCGAGGCACAACACTCTTATGATATCACCGCTCCGCAGCAGTTCCAATACTTTCAACTCCGGCACTGGCTCCTTCAGCCGGAAGTGAAACCCCTCGTCGGTCGGAGGCTCACTAGCTACGAAAGGTGGCTCCGTGAAAAAACGTCCGATAAAAAAACGATCTCAGAAATATATGTTCTGCTTCAACCCTCGGCCCCATTCGCGCCCTCAGCAGGCCAGAGGCGCTGGGTTAAAGAAATTGGGAGGGATCTCACGGAAACGGAATGGCGAGATATCTATTATCGGGCTTCCCATACAGCTCGGAACATGGCCAGCCGGGAAGCGGCAGTAAAAGTAGCCACATACTGGTACCTGACTCCGGTCAGATTGCATCGAGGGAACCCAGAGCGTAGCCCGACGTGCTGGAGGGGCTGCGAGGAAGAGCGAACACTGACACACATCCTATGGGAATGCACGGAAGTACTAGATTACTGGAGGGAGGTTTTAGACGATATAGACAGCTGTTTTGACACAGAAATCCCTAGATTCCCAGCTTATACGTTACTAGGCCTGCCTAATGGACTCACATACCCGTTGAAATCCATAAGGGGGAAGCAAATGGGGTGGCTATGGGAGCGGCGGTACAACATATACTTTCTCTATGGGGCACACAGACCAGACCTTCCCACACGGGGTGGTTGCACAAACTATGGTACACAGTGGGAATGGAACGCATTCAGGCGACACTCACAAACTCAACAGAATCCTTCCACACCATATGGAGCCCACTTCTGTCACTGTTGTCGAAGGAACTGAACGAGGTGACTTGCCCGAAGTACCTCCGCCTTCTACGTCTCACCGATAGGCCAGCTGAGGAAGAAGCCCATGGAACAACTCATTGAGGTCCTGCCGATTACAAGGTCCAATACTGGGAGTAGTCAGCACATCGGTTCGGGGGGGAGGGATGGGGGGACGGGGAGGGGGTAGTTATTATAATAGCTCATTTGTTGGGTGTTTTGACTCTTTGGGAGAAAACGGAGGGGGCAAACAGCCTTTCAGATAGATCACTCATCTACACGGCCGGCCTCCGGGTTGTGGCAATAGCGCTGTGTATCGACCTCCCAGAAACGCTCTGCCGGCCAAGGGATGTAGGCAGTAAGCTGTGTATTCCCAAAATGTCTCCTTCCAATAAACATGATTTAAACCTAAAGTGGGGATAGAATTTGTGAAAAAATATCCTTTGATTCATGACGGAGCCCTCCATAAAACAGTGTGCTCCTTTTCTCCATTGGCCAATCTGCTTCTAGAATTAACATGTTCAACTGAGTCAAAAGCTTAAAAGATCCTTCCTTCCCTGATTTAAATCCAACACTCACTATCAACGGATTGTGTCAATGTCCGAATGTCAAATATTTTCTTCAGTTCCTTACAAAAGTTATCGTAGTTATACAAAAGTGGACTGTCTTGAGACACTAACAGCATAGACTATGCTGCTGCATCCTCCATTAAATAAGGCAGATTAAAAGCTACTTTGGTCTCAGATGAAGAAAAAAGTTGTGGTTTACATTAAAAGTGTAAACTACACTGTGTGAGAAAAATGTTTAACTTTTGGGGATCTCCTGAGTAACTTTCAGGTGGGGCTAAAAGAATTGAGGCTTAGGGCTAAAATAAGTGAGCCGATACTCCTGAGACAGCTCCTGTGATGTATCCAGAATTGGTTTCTGCACTGATGGATGGACTTGGGAGGGGACTTTGTGAAACAAACAACCTATCCATTTTGTGGGACAACTCTGTTTTTTCCCTTTGCATCCTTTTTAATATCTCTCCCATATTTTTCAGCGGATCTTCCATTATTCCCGGGCAGTAAGAATTCGAGGGCTTCCCAATACTGTCACAAATTCAAACAAATACCTGAGCTTCACCACAGGGAATTCAAAGATGACTGTAGAATATTTCCCTCCTTATCCCTCTGAGAGCCCTACCCAATGCTAGACTTCAGTAAATGAGGCCCCCAGGGAAAAGGGGATTGGAAGAGATACAGCAGCCAATTGTTCACTGTAGCACTAGACAAGGGTTGGTTACCTAAGGAAACAGAAATACACCAATTCAGATATTGTAGAGGATGTGAATTTTATACCCACAAAGATTCTTGCCACTCACCTTTATGCTGTCTGATATTTCCTGGCTGCCTGCACTCTGTTACAACACATATATATTATTTCCAGTAACTCTCTGTTTTAAAACAAAAATACTTTTGCTTAAAACAAAAGGAAAGAAAGAACTGGGCGCTGCAATTGCACATTAACAATTTTCCCCTTCTGCCAGCTTTCACTTTTTATGAAAGGCTGATTTATAAGTCCATCAGGAATATAGTTCAGTGACTTGCCAGGCATTCAAAAAATAAACATACAGGAAATTAAAATCCTCCAGGTTGTAGTCACTTTTGAATAAATTATGCCATACTTTTAAATAATCTCCACAGTGAAGAAAATGTTCCATTATTGTTTCCATCAGAACAAAACAAAGCTTTCAAAGTTATTTATCAATTTCACATTACCAGCTCCTGAATAAATCTATTGAATGTCTTCAAACTGGATCTTTGTGAACTCCGTAAGTCAAGCAGCTGAAAAGTTATAAATCCAAAGATGACCTTTGCACACTCACTTTTAGCTAAGCTAATGAAAACTTGTAATCCAAAGGGAAAAAATAATAGCTGTTTGAAATCTTAGTACGTTACCTTTGCAAACTCTTCAAGTCAAGCAGCTGAAAATCATCACCCTTACTATCTTCACACCTAAAGTCAGCAGAGCAGCTTACACCAAAACAATCTCATCTGAGAAATGGATATTTTGGAAAGCTTGTGGTTGCCAAAACACGTCACTGCATCAGAAAAGACTAGACCATAGTTTCAAAAAGAACTTCAATATGGAGCAAGAATCTGCTCAGTAGTTCAGTGCTGTAATTCCTTTTAATTCTGATTTGGCTACTTCTCCAAAGACAATCCCTAAACTGGTATTTGAGAATTAGTTTTTTTGCTGAGAAGTTTCATTAAGGAAATTATCTTAACTAAAACAACAGATGAGTCTTGGTAAATCTTTTCAAAACATAATTTCTTATGCAACCAATACAGGATCTTCATTTATGGCACTTTCTACCCCAAAAATCCACCATCCCTGAACCATGAAATCACCCACTACCTCTAACTCCATCCATTTCCGAACCCTAAAAACCTCTTTCCACGGATAAACCCCACTCATCCCATATGCCTTGAAACATCTCAGCACATCCAAACTCCACCCATCCCTAAACCCTAAAAAACCCTCACCGCCCTAAAACACCAAACATCCATGACTCATAGGAGCTTCTCATCCCTCTAAATTACACATCCCTGAACTCTAAAAAACCCTTTCTACATCTAAACTCCACTCATCACTGAATCCTTAAAACACTTCACCACCCTAAACTCCCCCACATTCTGAAACCTAAAAACTCTTCACCACGTCAGCCGCTACCCATATTGAACCTTAAAAACACTCACCAGCTCTAACCTCCGCCGATCCATGAACCCTTAAATCCACCCTTTTCTGAAACCCAAAAACCCCTTTGTGTGCCAAAACGCCAATTCTTCCTGACCGCTAAAATCCCCACATCACCTTAAACATTATTCATCCCTGAACCCAAAATCCCCACAGTAGTAGCAATCTCCACTCAAGTTGAATGTAGGTTTGGACTTTTCCTTAAAATGATCTTTCCTTTAAAATATTTCCTTTAATTTTCAATTGTTTTGCTTTTCCTTCAAATTGCCTTTATTTAATATTTGTTTTCCATGATTTGGTTTCCTCCAATGTGGTTTCTCAGTTCTTGTTTTCCATTAATTCACACCCATCAGTTTATTAATCATGTGGCCCACAGTTCCAAGTTAGAAAGTGTCTACATCCTGTGGGGGGGCATTGCGAGTCCCCGGAGACCGTGCATGATGTGACCGTGCACGATGCCTATCTTCCTGCAAGCAGACAGAGCAGAGTGCTTCTCCAGTTCAATGGGTCACAAGCAGTCAGAGCCTTTCACCAAGGCCTCAATGTCTAGCATCAAAAAAGTGCAGGGTGGGGAAGGTGATAGGGAAAGTGTTAGACCTGTCCGCTTTGGTGTGGCCTTCCCCCAGACTGTTTGCCTTCACTCCTTCTATTTTTACTGAGCTTGTTTTTGTTGGCCTTAGTACTCTGTACACTTTATCACTGCTAACCAGTGCTAAAGTGATTGCTCTCTCTCTTTTAAACATGGTAAAATTGACTTATACCTGATTGGCATATTTAATTTACTTATAAGTCCCTTGTAGAGTGGTACACCATATAACCAGGGGCTGTATATTAAATGCTACTAGCGGGCCTGCAGCACTTATTGCGCCACTCACTTAAGTAAGTCCTCAAAATATGTCCCAGGCCTGCCATTGCAATCTGAATGCAATCTTAAACTGCCAATTTGACTTGGCAATATAACCCCCATACCAAGCCTTACACTCCATTTTTATCACATATAAGTCACCCCTAATGTTGGCCCTAGATAGCCTATAGGGCTGTGCATTGTAATTAAAAGCCTGGACATTTACTTCTAAGTTCTACATTTCTGAGTAGTGAAAAACTCTTAAATTAGTTTTTTCACTACTGTGAGGCCTACCTCTCCCATAGGACAACTTTGGTTTGCCTTATTACATTTAATGAGTGCTCACTTTTGATTGGGCAAGCATTTCATGTTTGGTGTATGAGAAATGCTAATTAAAAATCTTCTTTAATGGTAAAGTCGGATTTTTATTTGCAATTTTGAATTTGAATTTTGAAAATGCCACTTTTAGAAAGTTCAACAATAACACTGATGCCAAAACTGACCCTCTTTTGGAATCTACAATTAATCAAACACGCTATATTCAATAAAGCGATTACTGTTTAATCTTTTAAACACAATTTTTTGAACTTCGTTTGTCTTTTTGTCACACATAGAAAACCATACAGATATGATCAACAATATTTTCTCTCCCACCAACATTATTACATACATGACAGTGGATACAAACATGAATTAATTCACATCGGTGCATTCAGAAGGATATTATACACAAGGGACATAAGTCCAATATATCTATGAGTAAGTTCTTGTTTCAAGAAAAATATCTGGAGCATAATCAGAGGGGAATACATTTACCCTAAAAAACAATTCTCAAAAGTTCAAAGCTCCCTAATTTTCTGGACAAGGGCCCCCTGTCAAAACATGACTGTTTCCCAGGTGCATATCTTATACAATCCCACTTGGTAAATCCCTGGGATTCGAAGTCACTCTATGTTACAAAACAATTTTCGATTAAGACAGTGGGTCCACTGGAAATGGTCAACGTGTTTCGAACACCCCTAATCCTCCTTTATGGGGTTCTCCTCAGGGCACAGAACTGATATCCACTCTAGAGAAATAAACATACAAATACATATAACTTGTTAAAAATGCTCAGGTGGGTAAACAACTACTTACATCCACTCTACAGAAATAAACATACAAATACACATAAGTTATTAAAAATACTCAGGTGGGTAAACAACTACTCACATCATTATATCTACACTCACATTACCATAATTGCCTCAGATGGCTCGGAGCACAGGCACAATATTGCTATTTGGAATCATGCACCTGAAAGACAATTGTCATAATTACGCTCCTTTTGTCGGAACTCACAATCAATCCCCAATATTTGATCAATATCGCATTGTCAGCAACTAATGTGGCCCAATACTTACTGAAGCACAGAAGCAAACCCTTCTAATCCAATAAACGTGGTCTCCAAATGACTGTCAGACGGTCCAAAAGAAATGATGCCCGCCTGAGTTAGGAAAGCGTATGTGTGCTTTTTTCAAATCAGTGTGAGTTTCCACATAGCCGTTGCGTTACCATGCACGACACCTTTTGGGCATAGTTATCTGGACACTGTGGTCGGCTAGCTTTTTTCGTGGGGAATTTTGTGAACTTTATTAAATGCATTATTCACCATTTGCCTAGTGATTTCGTTTTAGAAACTTTTGTCAGTTGTGTACTGTGTGTGCACTGATGCCTCTAGTAATGCAAAGGTTTCCTGTTGCAGATTTTTTAATCTTGATCTACTGCTGAGCAGAAGGTCATTTGAAGACCACGTTTATCGGATTAGAAGGGCTTGCTTCTGTGCTTCAGTAAGTTCCAACAAAAAGGAGCGTAATTATGACAATTGGATAATTGTCTTTCAGGCACATGATTCCAAATAGCGATATTGTGCCTGTGCTCCGAGCAATCTGAGGTAATTATGGTAATGTGTGTGTAGTTATAATGATGTGAGTGGTTGTTTACCCACCTGAGTATTTTTAATAAGTTATGTGTATTTGTATGTTTATTTCTGTAGAGTGGATATCAGTTCTGCGTCCTGAGGAGAACCCCATAAAGGAGGATTAGGGGGTTTGAAATGCGTTGACCATTTCCAGTGGACCCACTGTTGTAATCGAAAATAGTTTTGTAACATAGAGTGACTTCGGTGGAATTGTATAAGATATGCACCTGGGAAACAGTCACGTTTTGACAGGGGCCCTTGTCCTGAAAATTAGGGGACTTTCGAAATTTTTTGAGAATTGTTTTATTAGGGTAAATGTATTCCCCTTCTGATTATGCTCCAGATATTTTTCTTGAAACAAGAACTGATATCATTCTGTGTGTACCAATGTGAATTAATTTATGTTTGTTTCCACTGTCATGTATGTAATAATGTTGGTGGGAGGGAAAAATATTATTGATCATTTGTGTATGGTTTTCTATATGTGACAAAAATACAAACGAACATCAAAAAATGTATCTAAAAGATTAAACAGTAATCACTTTTATTGAATATAGCATGTTTGATTTATTGCAGATTCCAAAAGAGGGTCAGTTTTGGCATTGGTGTTGTTGTTGCATTTTGAGGTGGCTCAGCCATTCTGATGTTAAGGGCCCAACCCCGTATTGTGTACGACTTTTAGAAAGTTGGCATCTTTCTGCCATAAACTATTTTATACCTGCGGCCTATCCTAGTTCACATGACTGGGTTTATTTGGCAGTTGGACTTTGTTTATTCCTCCCAGGCAGCCACACAATAAAGGGATTAGGTGTGCCTGGATGGGCCATCAACTGGCAGGATGGGAAAGGCAGAGCACAGCCCCACTTCCAACTGATTAGGTTATTGTCTGACTTCACACAAAGGACTTGTCACCCCTGCATTGTTCATGCAGCCAGCTTGGAGCCAGGGCAGGGGAAGCAGAGTAACTTCAAGCCCTTCAAAGGGAATTCTCTAGAAATGTATCCTACTTCAAAGAAGGCACCATGTATAAAAAGGGGAACTTCAGACCCACTCTTCAGTTCACTTTCTGGACCTGTGAAAAGACTCTCAGAGGACTGCCTGCTTCTGTGGCCGGCTGTGTACTCCATAAGCCTGCTTTGCTGCACCTGGAAAGATTGTTGTGCTGCCTGTAGACCCTCAGAGGCCTGCCCTGTTGCCTGAATCCTGTTTCTACACCTGAACTCAGGACTACCAGAGTGACTCCAAGAGCTAGTTAGCTGGCCTCCGAATCAGAGCCCCAGGGACAGAAAAGGCTCCACACATCTTGAACCTGAACCTGGACCCAGCCCGAGTGAGTTATAATCCCCCAAGTGGTGTCCCTCCAGTCCTGGGACCTTGGTGGTGGTGCTAAAGGTGCCCAGATAGACAATATCCCAAACCTGGGACTAACTTGCTCGTTTATCCACCTAAGGTGCATCACTGGTCGACCTGCCTTAGCCACAGCTCCCGCTACGTTTTTCTCCGCAGCAGCAAATCATGTCCCGCTGTAGATTTTCGACTTCCAAAAAAGTGACTAAGTCTGAATGTAGAAATCTTCACAACAACTTCATCCTGCTGCTCCTCGATGATGCTCCCACCTTGTACACTGTCTGCAGCCTTGCCCGCTGAACTTTACCTTCTAAACATTTTCTTCGAAGAAGCACCAACCAGGCTCAATTCACTTTTTGCATCCAACTCGCAGTCAGCCATTTTTTTTACTTTGACCCAGTCTTGCGTTTTGATCTTTTAGGTGAAAGATTTTACTTTAACCTTTAACAATTTAGAAATTCAGTGTTACTGATTCCATTTTTGTCATTTTAGTGTCAAAAGACTTATTAAAATGTACTCTATTTTTCTAAATTGGTATGGGATTTTACTTGTGTTTTCACTTTATTACTTTTGTGTGCTGCATAAACACTTTACACATTACCTCTAAATTAAGCCTGACTACTCTTGTGCCAAGCTTCCAAAGGGTTAAGCACAGGTTAATTGAGTGACTTTTGTGGTTGACCCTGACAGAATTGTGGCTGTTGCTTGAACAGGGGTAAACCCCCATGCAACCAACAACTCTATTTCTCACAGAGAGCAACCTTCTTTTACCCACATTATTACAACATCTGAGTCGCTCCTCCGTACCAGGCCATGCTCACATACTGATCTTGTTCAATCACTTCCATGGTCTCCCATCATGCTGCAGGTGCCCAGCTCTGAGCTCATCAGCTGACATGTGCTGTCTGCACCAGGCCATGGTACTGACACCTTGCACCCTCTGCAGCAACAAAGCATGCCACCAGGTGCTCTACACTTCTAGCACCTGCAGTGGTGTGCTGGATGATTCCATAGGCCCTTAGGTCGATAGGATGTGTAAACTTGATGCTTCTGCAGAGTCTTAGTAGGAATCAGCCATCTTGGCCATGACCTAGCTCCTCCTCCTTTGCACGATCTTAAGGAATCTGAGTGTTTTAAAAGTCTTCAATCTCCAACTCTTTATGTCTGTTCTCTATACTTTTATTGTATACAAGGCAAACAGCCCCCACTTCTTGTCAATTGCCCTAACTTTGCTTTTGATGCCCATGGAATTCTAGAACTGGACCACCTTTACTGATTTTTCCCAGATCTAGTGTGTCCTAAACTGGATTTTTTTAACTCTTTTTTATTAACATTGCGCTCAATGTACAATGCATTCAAGGATTAGTGAGGCACGGAGAGTCCGGCCACGAAAATTTGGAACAAGACATCATTACAGACAAGCATCTTAGAGAATAAGCTGAACATCTTTTCCATTCTAATCTCCCTTCTCCTCCCTGAATTTGAGCATCTACCTATGGTGTTGGTGGTTAGTTATCTCCCTATATGATTACTTCGTAAAGTGAGGACATTGTGGGTGTGATGTGGATGTTGTCTGGTACCAGTAGTTCTCTGCACTCTAGAACCCTCTATAAGTTTGCCAACTTCCCCAGACTTTTCCCCATTTCTTTGGGCAGCCCCAGCTTAGATATATTGTTTTCTCTGCTAATCTACACCAATCTAAATCGGATTTCCATTCCATGACCCATCGGGGGGATGCGATTGAGACACAAAGGGACCCCCTGCAAAGCACAATAAGTCCTAGGGCAGGGAAAATGCAAGTGGAAGCAAAAAACCTAGGCAATTAACTGGTCATCTGGCGACCTGTGACAAACTCATTGATATACATACAGACTCAGTGTACTAAACATTTATTTTAAAAGCTTCATTTTATTCTTATTTATTCATAATAAAAGCAATTTTATCCAAAATACTGAGACATACTATATTTAACGACATATCAAAGAAACATAAGATACATTTATACATACAAATGTAAAACAATTCAATACAAAAATTCAAACATACAACACAATTACATGTAAACATAAACTAATTCACTCTTATTAAGACATAGTGGCTAGATGGTGGACAAGTTCTTTTTTTTGTCAAAAAAAAGAACTTGTCCACCATCTAGCCACTATGTCTTGGGTGGGTTGGGAGCCTTTTAAGTCGCCGTGTGTCATACAACATGGGAAGGCACCCTCTTTCTCCCATGGCTTCTCTATCTACCCACCACACCGGGTCCGCCCGATTCCCAAACATCCAGTCATTAATGGTAACCAGTTATAAGGCCCAATAGTAACTTTTGGCATCAGAGATGGCTAAGCCTCCTACATACACCCCTTTTTGCAGTTTGCGAAGTGCTGTGTGTGCTGCGCCACCGCTCTAGATTAAAGAACGTAGTTCCGTTTTGATCCTTTGAAAAAAAACCTGAGGGATCTCGTATGGCGTATTTTGCAGAACATATATGAGGCGGTGGAGTGTCATCATTTTGTATAGGGCTGCTCGACCTATTAGCGTGGGTGGAAGCGTTTGCCAATACCTCGCATCTTTTATGAATCTCTCAAATTGAGGCACCAAATTTCTGTGGTAGAAGTCTCGTGGGTCTCTGGTCACGTCAATTTCCAGGTACCTAAAACCTCGTGTCTCCACCGAGACCTTGCATCTGGTAGTAAGGTCAGGGACCCCACCCGTCAAAGGGAAAAGCAGAGATTTATCCCAGTTAATTCTGCACCTCAAGTAGTCCCCAAAAATATGAATAATATGGAGTATCCTATCTACTGATTGCCTTGGTTTGAGAACATATAGTAGTATGTCATCCGCATAGAGGGAAATGCGTTCTTCCCATTCCTCACTCACTGGAATACCCCAAATCAATGGGTCTTGCCGTATCCAGGCCGCAAGTGGCTCTAGGGCCAAGGCAAACAATAGGGGTGAAAGGGGGTAACCCTGTCTCGTCCATTTCCGCATGGGAAACTCTCTGGACATTGTGCCATTGACTCGTACTCTTGCCAAAGGCTGGTGTTAAAGTAGTTTTACCCAGCCAATAAATTTCTTTCCAAAACCCAAGTGGCTCAGCATGGCGAAGAGATAGTCCCATTCTACACTGTCGAAAGCCATCCTGGCATCCAGGGACAAGAGGGCCGCGGGTTCTGTTCCGCTTTCACCTGTTATGTGGAGGACCCCGAACAGTCTTCTAAGGTTTAGTCTGGTGCCTCTAAATGGCATGAATCCCGATTGATCAGGGTGTATCAAAGAGGTGATTACTTTACATAAATGTGTATATAAAATCTAAGCTAGTAGCTTCACCTTATGGTTGAGTAGGGAGATTGGCCAGTAGGAACCACAACTTGTCAGCGGTTTCCCTTCCTTGGGGATAACCACTATCAGCGCTGTTCTCTGGTCGCGGGGCAGGGCACCCTTCTCTCCCGCCTCCCTCAACATAGCCAGTAAATGGGTTGAGATTTTGCTCAGTGTGCATTTAAAAATTTCCACTGGTAGACCGTTTGGTCCCGCCAATTTTCCTGATTGTAAGGATCGAGTTGCATTACCGATTTCCTCTACTGTCAGGCCCCCCTCTAGCATTTCGGTATTGTCAGCTGTAAGCTTCGGTAAGCATATATCTCGCAGGAAATCTGTACATTCCTCCTCCGTTTTGTTAGTCACAGGAGTATATAACTCCTCGTAATAAGTGGTGAATGCTTCTGCTATCTCCTCCCCAGTTTGGTGGTGTCCCCTCTCTGCATCTATGATCTCTGGGACCCATCTATTACCTGTCCTCCACTTTTCTAACCACGCTAGAAGTTTGCTGGCCTTGTCGCCCACCTCATATAATCTTTGCTGGGTGGATAAGGCTTGCGCCCTTGCACTGTCTTCCAGTATATCCCTCAACTCTTTTTGTCACAGTTGAAGCTGATGCTTCAATTCTGATCTCATCTCCCCTTCCTCCACTATTCTAGCTTCTGTATTGGATATCTCATACTCCAGAGATTTACTTTTAAACTTTGTCTCTTTCCTGGATGCCCCAATCAGAGCCTGTGCAGATCCCAGCAACACTGCTTTAAACGCCTCCCATAGTGTGACCTTCGAGTCCACCGAGCCCTCGTTTTCAGTGAAGAAGTGGTCAACCTCTTTCCTAATATCTGCTGATAACTTTTTGTCCTTAAGGTACCATGGATCTATCCTCTGGGTAGGGCATAGTCCTTCCTGGGGCCGCTCAGGGCCACCTCAACGGGTGCATGGTCTGACACCCCCCTTGCCACATTTGTAGCCTCTGCGCAGTCCCCCAAGCCCCTGGTCTGTGTGAGTATGTAGTCTAGTCTAGACAGACTTTCGTGGCCTGCCGATAGATGTGTATACTGTTTGGTAGCTGGATGCTGACACCTCCAAATATCACTGAGGCCCAGAGCCGCCAGAAAGTCCCCTAGGTGGCCCACTTTCCTGCCAGCGGTGGGCCTACCCATCGTATCCAGTTCCGCAGAGACTATGTCGTTCATGTCCCCTCCCATGACCAGGCGACCCTCCGGAAGCTCTAGTAGTCTGTGCCCCAACATATCTAGTGTGGGTGTCTACAGCCCCGGTGGGACGTACACTGAGCAGAGATTGAGTCGTCGCCCCTTCCAGTGGCCACTTAATGCAGTGTATCTCCCAAGTGGGTCCGCCAACACTTTGTTCACTTGAAAGGGAAAAGAGGCTTTGCAAAGAATTCCTATCCCCCTTGACCCAGTAGTGTACCCGAGTGCGCCAGCAATATGTAGCCAGAGCAATTCAGGGCCTTACACCGGTTGCCTCGGAAATGTGTCTCTTGTAACAGGATAAAGTCTGGGGCGTGTCTCTTGAAAAATGTCAGTACTAATGTCCGTTTGATTCTACTATTTAGACTACATGTTCCAGGACCATATTTTTACATCTCTTTTTCTGTTATCGAGGGTCATCATAGTGTGGGCCCATACTGTCTCCCTATCTCCCCACCTGGTTTTCTGCAGCTTCCAGTATCTCGGGGTACTTTTGTGGTGCGTGGTGTCCGTTCCTCCTCAATTTCACATGATCACTAAGTTTAAGAGTTGTAACATTATAACGTAAACCCCAAATTCTCCCAACTATTACCTGCCTCCCCCTTTCTGCTACCCTGCTGAATCGGCTATTTCTTCCCCAACTACCCGACTTGCAGAGAGCCTGTTGCCCCATTAACAGTTCACACTAATTACACAGCTGGGGGAGTGCCTAAGCTGTGCTGAGTGGGTGTAAGCAATCGAGCTTGTCTGAGACCCCTTCTTGACTCAGCCTGTGGTTTACCATCTAGACATCTGCTTTGGAGACTTCGCCTAATGCAGATAGGGGCCTATTTGGATAGTCTTAATGACCTCAAGGGGATCAGTTTCGGAAATTGAATTTATTGCCTTCAACAGGAGATGGCACTTGGATGTCTCTCAACTATCATGGCGAGCCCTCATTCCGCTCCCTGTGTCCCATCATCATTGTGTTGAGCTTCCAGGGAAGCTCCTGTCTCCCATTGTTCTTGTTGCGTTTGTGTCTTCCTGTTGCGGTTTGGTTCTCTTCTGGGGAGCCTCGGTCCTTTGCCCCACGTCCGGGGGCCGTATGCCATCCCTCCAGCCATTCGCATGCTTCCTCTGGAGAAGTGAAGTGCCATGTCTTGCCCTCTGCTATTATGGGTCTGACAGTGAACAGCATCATGTATTTTATGTCTCTCTCTCGCAATTCACGCTTTACACCTTCAAAGCTCCTCCGTTGTTTTTGTACTTGTAGTGTAAAGTCTGGAAAGAATCGGATTTGTGTGTTTTCGAAGTGTATGTTGCCTTCAATTCTAGCAGCTTGAAGAATCGCATCTCGGTCACCATGATTGAGGATTTTGGCGATTATTGTTCGTGGAGGAGCACCCGCTTGGGTGGGGGCACCAGCACCCGGTGCGCCCTCTCGATCGAGAAACATTTGGACAGCCTTTTAAGTTTCAGCGTATTTACTATAAAGTCCTCCAGGAAGAGGTCTACACTCTGGCCCTCGGCCCCCTCCAAGTGGATGTTGTTTCTTCTCGCTCTCCCTTCTTGATCTTTAAGTTTAGCCACCAGTGTATTTGTCTGCTGTGTCAAGGACTGTACTTGGGTTTCCAGATGTTTCGACGTGGACTGGAGTTGGAGTGTTTGAGTCTCTGCCATTGTGACCTTTTCGGTTAATTTCTGTAGGTCCGCTCTTATCAGAGTGACCTTCATTGTCACCGAGTCTATCTTTGGTTCTAGCGTACCTTTAAGGGCTACTATTGCTGCCATGATTGCTCCTAGTGAAGGTTCTGCCGCTGCTTCTCCTTCTGCTGTTGTGGGGGGTTTCAGAACCGCATAGTTGTCCATTTTATCAGACTAGCAATCCCCGGCCCCTTTGGTTTCACCATCTCCTTGTGTTGTGTGTATGTGGGCTCTATCTCTTCCGATCTGTCCCAGATTCACGAGGTCAGTCCTCCAGTGGGTTTACCACGGAGCATGGCACAGGTGTGCTATGATATTTTGCTCTATTGGCCTAATCTGTTGCCCTTGCCTCTTGGGGGAAGGGAGGGGGGAAACCCAGAGGAATGGTTGGTCCCCTCTACCGGGGGTCACGGTCCTCGCGCTTCCTTCAGTGCCAGAGCTGGCAACCTTCCCTCAGTACGCACTGTAGCTCCTGTCTAGTTAACTATAACTGTGCGTAATTTAGTGGTCATGCCAAGGAGTCTTTGTTTAGTGAGCCCCTCCAATAGTGAGTAAAGCTGGCGCTCAGGGCTTCTTGTTTTCCAGTCCCAGTCTCGTTTAATTCAGGTGGAGGGATGGCCAGCGCCTCTAGTTATAGTTTCAGCAGAGGTCCAGAGAACCAATGTGGGTCCTGACCTCAACACAGTCACTCGAGCACCGTATCTGGGCAGGGTGTACTTGGCCTCATGCCATGTGCCACGCGATGGCCTGGGAGTTTCCTCCTCACTTGTTCTTCGGCGCCCGCTGTGTCTGTTTTGGCATCCGCGGAGGCCTAGCGGCGGTTCTCTGTGAGGCCTAATCCGGCCTCCACCCATATTGCCGCTGCAGCCCCACTCGAAACCTCGTGGGCGCCGCCTTCTCCCTCCTACCATTGATTTCTAATCGTTCGAGGATCTGCAGGGGATGGTGGTTCCTGGGCTCCCTCTCTGCCACCCAGGGCTGACGATTGTGGAAGCAGGACACCTCGATTCTCTTCTTGGGCCACTCATTTCCGCGGCTGTGACACACTGCCTTCTGTGGTAGGCCGCCGCCCGCCGTAGCCACCACACACATGGCACCAAATTGCTTGGGCTCCATAGGGGCTAGGTTCGGGTTTCACCCCAAGACGGTCACACCTTTCTCCGCGGTTCTTTACTTTGCGGAGCAGATGTCTGCAGGTCTAGATGGAGGACGAATTGCCAGGTCAGCTCCCTGCTTTAGCGGAGCTCTCCTACAATGCAGCCATGTTCGGTAGCGGGTAAAACATGCCCCCTAAACTGGAATTTCTTTAGTATTTCTCCTAAGGCTAAATTCTCTCCTTTATAAAAAAAAACTTGTATACAATTTTAGATTATTGTAAAATGATGCTACCTCTTGCCTTTAGACTTCTTGTTGCAAAGTGATTCCATCATTATTTTCTGCACTCTAGTACAGTTTTTAAACATCTTTGAACTAACACTGATTAATGTAGATGTCATGTAAATTTAATGTGGATTCTATACATTAGTGCATTTTTATTTCATTTGTTTATGTATTCAAATATAGACTCCAATAGAAAGAAAAAATGAGGCATACATCTGTTTTTCTCTCTCTATTTATATATATTGCAGTAAATGAATAATTGAGGAGTGAAAACCTGTTGCTTCGAGTTCAGTCTAAAGTGTGATTTTGACTAAAAGACACAAACTTACTTCAGAACAATTGTTCTAAGCAGCCCAGAAATGAAATAGGTGGCACTCCTTTCCAGCATAGTGGGAAAAAAAAAATATATATATATATATATTTATACACTGAGAATAAAATAGGTTACAGGGACGTTATAGTTAGGTTCAGATTTTACTCACACAAAACCATAGAAAATCATCAGTTATAGTTACCTGAGCTAACTATAACTTACTCACACAGTTATAGTTAGGTCGCTAAACTATAACTAGTAAATTTCAGTGTTGTTATTTTTAGGGCTTTTCTAGTTTAAAATTTTATTTTGAACTGCCATTCTCACTTAATTATAATCTCATGCTAACTATAACTTATGCCCCCTGCAATGCACTGCTTATGACCTCACATATTACATCACTCATGACATCGTAAGTGAAATCACTGATGACATCACTCATGACATCTCAAATGACATTACTAATGACATCACTGATGACATCATCCAGCGAGTGTTTCATAAAAGTTTTCTGACACTGAAAGATATATACTGAGCTACTGCATGAGTTAAATTGCTATTCTTTCTGTACTAGTAATGAGTGTTAGTATTTCTAACACATATCATCTGCACTATAATCCCATTTTTAAAGCGGGTCTATTTATGAGTGAACTAGCCTCTACATTGACACATGTCCCCTGCTGATGTACATGTATGGTAGCGCTATGCGACAGTCTATGCTGTTCATTGAGACTTCCCTCCACAGTGATGGCTGAGTATAGTTGTGTTTTACGACATACTGACCACTTCTATTGGACCTCTCTCCTATGTGGTGAATGAGTGTAGTAGTAATTTGCAATAAATTCATCTGTCCACTAAGACCTCTCTTTATGGTGATGGCTCAGTGTAGTAGTGGTTTTCAACAGACTGACCACTTTGGTTACACCTTTCACCAGGTTGAAGAATAATTGTACTATTGGTTTGTGACACAGTGGCCTTTCCGCTAAGACCTCTCTACTGGGTGTGACATCGGCACTAAAACCTCTTTCCAGGTTGACGAATGGTGTTGTTGTGGTTTGCAATAGACTATCCTGTACGGTTAGACATCTTACTTTGGTGTTACTTAGTATTTAGAGCAGTGATTTAGAAGAGACAGGACTATCTGCTGAGAACTCTTTCCTGGGTGATAAGTGGGTGTAGTAGTTGATAAGGTCACAGTGAGCTATCTGTTGCACGTCTCTCACCTGTCTCGTTTTCCTATTTAAAAAACATTTAAATGGTATTTTATGAAGCATATTAAAGCTTACTTTGCTGGATGATGTCACTAGTGATGTCATTTGAGTTTTCATCAGTGATGTCACTGACCATGTCATGAGTGATGTAATATGCGAGGTCATAAGCAGTGCATTGCGCAGGGTGTAAGCTATAGTTAGCTTAGGCAACTATAACTGCTGAATTTTTATTGTTTTGTGTGTGCAAATTCTGAACCTAACTATAACACACATGTATTTCCTAACAATAACGCCCCTTTAACCTTTGTTTTTTCAGTGCATTTCTATGGTTTTCAATGCTATTTCCTAACTATAACGTCCCTGTAATCTTTGGCTTTTTTAGTGAATCTCAGCATTTAAAAAAAAATATGAATTGTACTACAATTTCACCTATAAGTTCAATTTAGTAATATGCATTTTTACAAGTTTATAAATACATTTTATTCACACATTTATTTTTATTATACATTTAAAAGTAACAAGTAACAAATCAAGGTAAGGTAACTTAAGTAGTCTTTCTATAAATGCAATAACTTTTCTCTCTTTTTTAAATATAGATCCGCGGAGCCACAGTGAATTGAGCTGAGATCTTATTGGCTGGCAGCATTTTAAACCAGGAAGGGTCAGCAGTCATTTTGGGACTCGGCCTGAGCTGAGTCCCAGAAAAAATGTAAAAAAAAGAGAAGGGGGGTAGAAAAATCCTGACCCCCTAGGTCTCTTGAGGGGGGTGTCACAGGAGCCCCCGCAGTAGCAAAAACAGCATTTTTTTCCATTTGGCCAAAATTTAAAAAAATGATGCGCAGGCTCCCGCGCTTCATTAATTATCTCTCTGTTTTCAACTTGACAGTTACTCCTTGTGTCTGGTCTTACCATTTCCTAATTAAATTCACTCTTATTGACATTGCCATTTCTAAGCTGGGATAGTAGCTAGGAATTGGACTCATGTCAACACCAATGATTTTCACAACTCACTGGCCTCGACTCTGCCTATAAAATAGAATAATATTGATCATCTAGAGGAAAATATCACAGATTGGCTAGTAGATGCCAGCAACTTTCACGCCCCTCTAAGGAAAGTTAGGCTTGCCAGGCATCACAATGTCCAGAAGGGTTCTCCGACGATCTCAAACTGGCTAAACTAGCCCTTTGCTGGACCGAACTCAACTGGTAAACAAACTACTCACCAGATAAGAGGGAGACTTATCAGGTCCAGCTCAAACAATATAAAAACTCTATCTTACAAGCAAAAGCCATCTTTTTCTCTGGAAAATGTTTAAATTCTAAGGACATATTCACTATTGTGTCCGAGCCACCCAATCCGGACAGAGTGACTGTAAAAAACTCTCCTACTCAAGCCTTCTGTGGAGTACTCAATTCATTCTTTGTCGGAAAAAGTAAAGGAATCAAAGACAAAATTCCTTCAAGTTCCCTCCTGGAAACTCATCCATGGTTGCTGAGAACCCGTATTCCTTAGTTGAACTGCCCATAATCAGTCAGGCACATTTTATTGTCCTCCTAGCTAAAGTAAAGTGTTCTCTCAGTTTCCTGATCCCGCCTTATCAGTATTAAATGAAATGACTCCCTAACTCAAGGCACAGTTCCCAGTTCCTTTAAGGAAGCAATTGTGGATCCACTCTTAAAAAAACTGGTGCTGACCCACACATACCGAACAACTATCGCCCCAGCTCATTGCTCCTCTACTTGACGAAGGCTCTGAAAACGCATGCTGCCAAATGTCTCTGTACCTTCCTGGAGGAAAGTAATTTCCTCGATCCCCATCAAGCAGTCTTCCGCCCGGTCCACTCAACTAAAGCAGTGATCCTATTAGTGTTGGATGAGATGAGGGAATAGGTCGATAAAGGTACCACACAGGCACTGTTGCTTCTTGACCTATCTGCGGCATTCAACATGGTCAACCATGAGCTTTTGGTAGACCGTGTCGGAGCTGCTGGTATACAGGGTATGGCGCGGGACTGGTTTGTCTCCTTCTTAAATGATCATACCCAGTCAGTCCGTCTGTCTCCCTTCGGCTCCCCTAAGGTTCAACTTACTTGTGGGGTGCCTCAGGGATCATCCTTGTCCCCTCACCTCTTTAATTTATATATACATCCTCTAGAGCAAAATAAAGGTGAGAGTCTTTAATTGTGCAGCCGATATGCAAATTCTTTTTGCTATCAACAGTTTGCCAGACTCTAAACTGTTCTTTCAAAATACAATGCTATTCATCCGTGACTGGATGAATTGCAATCAATTTAAACTAAACTCTGATAAGACAGAGATTGTCCTGGCTGGAGGCACACAAAACCTTTGGAACTCCAATTAATTTCTGACCAACTGAAATGGGTACTCCCCAACCAAAGAACTCAGTTAAAAGTCTAGGAGTCCTTGTCAATAATAAACTCGCTCTGAAGCCTCAAGTAGGAGCAGTAGTGTCATCCTGTTTTATCCAACTCAAGGTGATTAGGAAGGTCAGCAGATCCCTCACTCTTGAAGCACTCATCAAAGTTATTCTCACTCTAGTGATCTCACAAATAGATTATGCAAACTCACTCTACCTTGGTCTCCCGGACTACCTGACTAAGAGACTGCAATTGGTACAAAACCAGGTGCCCAGGCTGATCTATCGGCAACCTAGGAGGTGTCATATTACCCCCTTGATGAAGAAATTACACTTGTTGCCGGTGAAACAGCGCGTGACCTTTAAGACTGGATGTATCATCTTTAAGTCCCTCTATGGCAACAGCCCTGAGTTTATTTCTTCCCAAATCCCAAAATATACTCCCCCGTAACTTGAGGTCATCCCATCTCAACCTTCTGGCCATCCCCCCTCTAAGAAGAAGAGACTAGGAGGTTCCAGATTCTCTGCATTGGCCCCTCGGCTCTGGGACGCCCTTCCATTCAACATCAGAATGACTGTTGATTATCTTAAATTCAGGCAACTAATGCTTTTCACACAAGCATACAATTGACATCTTGCGCCATAGCTTTTTCCTATACTCAAGTGCCAAGAAACCGACTGGTAAACGAGCGATGTATAAATAATTTTAACATAACAATTATCGGCCCCCGGATGGGCCAAGTCCCGGGGGCATTTTTTAAAAAAGGGATGGGGGCGCATGGGCCCCTTCTTCTGGGGCTTGATATTGCCCTGGGGACCACCACCTCCCCTGGGCTTGTTCACAAATGCATGCGGGGAGGTCCGTATGGCCTCCCACGCTGCTCCAAGGACCACCACCTCCCCGGGGGTTGTTTTTTTATAAATGGAGGGCCTCTCAGATGCCCCAGCCCTCGGGACCACCACCTCTCCGAGGCTTTGTTTTAAAACAATGAGGGGGCCACACGGACCGCCCCCGCAACCCCAGGGACCACCACCTCCCCGGGGCACAATCTAAAAAAGGAGGGTGACTGCGTGGCCCCGCTACTGGAGCCATAGATAGCCCTGGGGACCACCACCCCTCAGGGCCGGCTCAAACTATGTCTCAGGGTACCCACCCCCGGCACATAGCTGTTTGCTATGGCTTGGCAGGACCTCTATAATTCCCATCAAGCCTTAGCAAACTGTGCTCCACTTCCAGCAAGCAAGAGCATTAAAAATGTCCTCGCTTGCTGGAAGCTGAGCAAAATTGCTTTTACACAGAGGGAGGCAGGGAGCCAACAGGGACCGCGGGTGCCTTTAGGCTCCCCTACGGTCCCCATCAGTGGTTCGTGGGTGCTCTGGGTGGGACCAGGGCACCCACAATAGAGGCTGAGCCCCGGGGGATGGGTTCCTGGGGCCAAATTCAGCCCAGGACGTCGGCCGAGTGGCTCCCCCACTCCTTGTAAATGTTACATTTTTTTAAAAAAAGGCTGAGCCCTGGGGGATGGGTTTCCCGGGGCCGAAATCGGCCCAGGGAGGGGAGTCGCACAGCTCCCCTCCTCATTGAAAAAAGGCCTGGCCCAGGGGACAAAATTGGCCCAGGGTACTGGGGCCACGCGGCCTCCTCCCCAATAAATAAATACATTTTTTTTTAAACAACCACCAAATTGCTGGAGGCCCTGCCCCCTTTTACCACTACTCTGCCAACATGTCTCCTGGTGCACAACTGGTTGGGGGATGAAGTCCCCTTGGCTGAAGAGGGTCCTTTTGGGCCAACAGGCCCTCTTGTTGCCTCCAGTAAGTCCCAAACAGTGGGACTGCTGAGAAGACTTCAGAGGCCACACCCCTTTTCTTTACCAATCAGAAAACACGCTTCCCTGTGCACTGCTGGTTGAGAGATGAAGTCCCCTTGGCTTCAGAGGGCACTTGGGGGCCAATAAGCCCTCCTGTTACCTCCAGTAAGTCCCACACAGTGGGATTGCTGAGAGGACTTTGGAGGCCACGCCCCCTTTCTCCACCACTCTGCAAACGCACCTCCTGGCGCACTACAGGGGAATGAAGTCAACTTGGCTCTTGGGAATCCTTGGGGGCCAACTACCTCTTCTGTTACCTCCAGTAAGTTCCACACAGCAGGATTGCTGAGATGTTGTTGGAGGACACGCTCCCTTTCTCCACCAATCTGCAAATGCATCTCCTGGTGCACATCTGGTTGGGGATGAAGTCCGCTTAGCTGCTGAGAGTCCTTGGGGGGCAAATTCTCCTCATGTTACCTCCAGTAAGTCCCACACAGCAGAATTGCTGAGAGGACTTTGGAGGCCACGCCCCCTTTCTCCACCACTCTGTAAACACACCTCCTGGTGCACTGCTGGTTGGGGGTTGAAGTCCCCTTAGCTCTAGAGTGTCCTTGGGGGCCAACAAGCCCTCCTGTTACCTCCAGTAAGCAACCACCCTTGGATTGTGATGCAAATGCCTGTCTACAAACAATGGTAGCAAGGGATTTGTGCCAAAATCATATGCCTCCTTAAGGCAGGCACAATGAGGAGAAATGTTTCCATGTCTCTTTGTTTTTACTGCTTTGCATGTGTGCTGCATTTTACAGCAAATGTACCAAGCAGGCAAAGTGTTGAACAGGGGCGGCTCCTCCACTAGGGCGAAGGAGCATTGCCCCACTGCTTTCTCACAGTGCGCAAAGCAGAAACATAAAATGGTAATAACTTCCCGTTATTACCATTTTATGTTTAGCAGGGGAGGAGTGGTGTGCCCACTCCTGAGGGTGAAATGACTGTTTGGTCAGCCCTCTGGGGCTGCCCAAACCAGTCATGTGCACTCTGCCCTTTCTCCATGCATTCATGGAGAACATGGCCTCCCCATAAACCCCTGGCTGGGCGGCATCCCCACCAATCACAATGCTGCCATTGCAGCATTGTGATTGGCTTAGGGGAGGGGAGGGAGGCTGCCTGCTTCCTGTTCCTGCCGGAGGTAGGAGAGCAGAAGCAGGAGCCGAGAAGACGCGGGACCTGGCCGGCAGAAAGGTACGTTTTAAAAAAATTATTTAGTATTAAATTAACACTTCCCCCCTCCCCGCGCGACTCCCCCACCCACCGACACGCGAGCCATGCCTGCAGTGACTTGTGATGAAGGATACTTTTTGTACTGGAAAGCTCCCCTTCCAGTACCAAAACAATTCCTTACAGAACACACACACCCTTGCGCTGTGGCACAAGGGTGTGTGCGTTGATGCATGGCATTCAAAAGTGTACCAGAGCAGGGAGAGAGGAAAATAGGACCACATCCTAGAAGATCTGATGCTGTTCTACTCTCTCCCTTTTGTGCAACGCAGCACAGCAATATCAGTTACTGTGCTGCATTGCATCACTGTTTAGTAAATCTGGGCCTAAATGCTTTGTTAACCATCCATTTAACTGTTTTATTTGTTTAGGGAAGCTAAATGTCTGGCGAATGTATGCAGCACTGTGAATTACAGTCCTCCTTACTGTGAAATACCATCTTTGAAATCCCTGCCAAATATTCAGGGCTTACCAATTATGTGTATATATATGTATATGTATGTAATCAAGGCCTCAAGGGGCTGAAACGCGTCATGGCGGCAAGCACAATAAAGAAATTGCACTAAATAAGCGGTGTCCGTTTTCCTATCTGATCCCAGAGGTGAGGGATCGTGAAGATGAGGATTGGCAGATATATATATGAACATGTCCCATCTGGGCGACCACTAGGGGTCTAAAACTATAAAAGTGAGCAATTGCTGTTGTGATGGATGCTGAAAGGCTGTACCTTTGAAAAAGATCAAAGTTGATCGAAACGCGTCAGGATTTGCCTCGCAGAAAATAAATAAATGAGGATTTGCCTTGCTGAAATAAATGAATTATTTGACTCACCGCAGGAGTGCAGCTCATTTCTTTTCCTGAGAGGAGAGAGCTTTTGTGATGTTTCAGCGGCTTGGTTCTGCCGCGAGCGATGCACCACCAGAGAGAGCGCCATGAATGCCCGAAATGGAACCGTTTGTGCAAGCTCGTGAAAACGAACAGGGTTCAGCAGTGCGCCACCGAAGACTGGCTTCGGTATGGACTCCATGCAACCTCGAAAATAGGGATGCGAAGGAGCTGCGGTGAGCAGAAATTGACTTTATTTGTAAATGCATCACTCACCGGAGTGTTGATTCCTCAATACACCACAAGTACCAGCATGCTTTATGAACATGTCCCATCTGGGCGACCACTAGGGGTCTAAAACTATAAAAGTGAGCAATTGCTGTTGTGATGGATGCTGAAAGGCTGTACCTTTGAAAAAGATCAAAGTTGATCGAAACGCGTCAGGATTTGCCTCGCAGAAAATAAATAAATGAGGATTTGCCTTGCTGAAATAAATGAATTATTTGACTCACTGCAGGAGTGCAGCTCATTTCTTTTCCTGAGAGGAGAGAGCTTTTGTGATGTTTCAGCGGCTTGGTTCTGCCGTGAGCGATGTACCACCAGAGAGAGCGCCATGGCTGCCCGAAATGGAACCGTTTGTGCAAGCTCGTGAAAACGAACAGGGTTCAGCAGTGCGCCACCGAAGACTGGCTTCGGTATGGACTCCATGCAACCTCGAAAATAGGGATGCGAAGGAGCTGCGGTGAGCAGAAATTGACTTTATTTGTAAATGCATCACCCACCGGAGGGTTGATTCCTCAATACACCACAAGTACCAGCATGCTTTATGAACATGTCCCATCTGGGCGACCACTAGGGGTCTAAAAACTATAAAAGTGAGCAATTGCTGTTGTGATGGATGCTGAAAGGCTGTACCTTTGAAAAAGATCAAAGTTGATCGAAACGCGTCAGGATTTGCCTCGCAGAAAATAAATCAATGAGGATTTGCCTTGCTGAAATAAATGAATTATTTGACTCACCGCAGGAGTGCAGCTCATTTCTTTTCCTGAGAGGAGAGAGCTTTTGTGATGTTTCAGCGGCTTGGTTCTGCCGCGAGCGATGCACCACCAGAGAGAGCGCCATGGCTGCCCGAAATGGAACCGTTTGTGCAAGCTCGTGAAAACGAACAGGGTTCAGCAGTGCGCCACCGAAGACTGGCTTCGGTATGGACTCCATGCAACCTCGAAAATAGGGATGCGAAGGAGCTGCGGTGAGCAGAAATTGACTTTATTTGTAAATGCATCACCCACCGGAGGGTTGATTCCTCAATACACCACAAGTACCAGCATGCTTTATGAACATGTCCCATCTGGGCGACCACTAGGGGTCTAAAAACTATAAAAGTGAGCAATTGCTGTTGTGATGGATGCTGAAAGGCTGTACCTTTGAAAAAGATCAAAGTTGATCGAAACGCGTCAGGATTTGCCTCGCAGAAAATAAATCAATGAGGATTTGCCTTGCTGAAATAAATGAATTATTTGACTCACCGCAGGAGTGCAGCTCATTTCTTTTCCTGAGAGGAGAGAGCTTTTGTGATGTTTCAGCGGCTTGGTTCTGCCGCGAGCGATGCACCACCAGAGAGAGCGCCATGGCTGCCCGAAATGGAACCGTTTGTGCAAGCTCGTGAAAACGAACAGGGTTCAGCAGTGCGCCACCGAAGACTGGCTTCGGTATGGACTCCATGCAACCTCGAAAATAGGGATGCGAAGGAGCTGCGGTGAGCAGAAATTGACTTTATTTGTAAATGCATCACCCACCGGAGGGTTGATTCCTCAATACACCACAAGTACCAGCATGCTTTATGAACATGTCCCATCTGGGCGACCACTAGGGGTCTAAAAACTATAAAAGTGAGCAATTGCTGTTGTGATGGATGCTGAAAGGCTGTACCTTTGAAAAAGATCAAAGTTGATCGAAACGCGTCAGGATTTGCCTCGCAGAAAATAAATCAATGAGGATTTGCCTTGCTGAAATAAATGAATTATTTGACTCACCGCAGGAGTGCAGCTCATTTCTTTTCCTGAGAGGAGAGAGCTTTTGTGATGTTTCAGCGGCTTGGTTCTGCCGCGAGCGATGCACCACCAGAGAGAGCGCCATGGCTGCCCGAAATGGAACCGTTTGTGCAAGCTCGTGAAAACGAACAGGGTTCAGCAGTGCGCCACCGAAGACTGGCTTCGGTATGGACTCCATGCAACCTCGAAAATAGGGATGCGAAGGAGCTGCGGTGAGCAGAAATTGACTTTATTTGTAAATGCATCACCCACCGGAGGGTTGATTCCTCAATACACCACAAGTACCAGCATGCTTTATGAACATGTCCCATCTGGGCGACCACTAGGGGTCTAAAAACTATAAAAGTGAGCAATTGCTGTTGTGATGGATGCTGAAAGGCTGTACCTTTGAAAAAGATCAAAGTTGATCGAAACGCGTCAGGATTTGCCTCGCAGAAAATAAATCAATGAGGATTTGCCTTGCTGAAATAAATGAATTATTTGACTCACCGCAGGAGTGCAGCTCATTTCTTTTCCTGAGAGGAGAGAGCTTTTGTGATGTTTCAGCGGCTTGGTTCTGCCGCGAGCGACGCACCACCAGAGAGAGCGCCATGGCTGCCCGAAATGGAACCGTTTGTGCAAGCTCGTGAAAACGAACAGGGTTCAGCAGTGCGCCACCGAAGACTGGCTTCGGTATGGACTCCATGCAACCTCGAAAATAGGGATGCGAAGGAGCTACGGTGAGCAGAAATTGACTTTATTTGTAAATGCATCACCCACCGGAGGGTTGATTCCTCAATACACCACAAGTACCAGCATGCTTTATGAACATGTCCCATCTGGGCGACCACTAGGGGTCTAAAAACTATAAAAGTGAGCAATTGCTGTTGTGATGGATGCTGAAAGGCTGTACCTTTGAAAAAGATCAAAGTTGATCGAAACGCGTCAGGATTTGCCTCGCAGAAAATAAATAAATGAGGATTTGCCTTGCTGAAATAAATGAATTATTTGACTCACCGCAGGAGTGCAGCTCATTTCTTTTCCTGAGAGGAGAGAGCTTTTGTAATGTTTCAGCGGCTTGGTTCTGCCGCGAGCGATGCACCACCAGAGAGAGCGCCATGGCTGCCCGAAATGGAACCGTTTGTGCAAGCTCGTGAAAACGAACAGGGTTCAGCAGTGCGCCACCGAAGACTGGCTTCGGTATGGACTCCATGCAACCTCGAAAATAGGGATGCGAAGGAGCTGCGGTGAGCAGAAATTGACTTTATTTGTAAATGCATCACCCACCGGAGGGTTGATTCCTCAATACACCACAAGTACCAGCATGCTTTATGAGCATGTCCCATCTGGGCGACCACTAGGGGTCTAAAACTATAAAAGTGAGCAATTGCTGTTGTGATGGATGCTGAAAGGCTGTACCTTTGAAAAAGATCAAAGTTGATCGAAACGCGTCAGGATTTGCCTCGCAGAAAATAAATCAATGAGGATTTGCCTTGCTGAAATAAATGAATTATTTGACTCACCGCAGGAGTGCAGCTCATTTCTTTTCCTGAGAGGAGAGAGCTTTTTGTGATATATATATATATATATATATATATATATATATATATATATATATATATATATATATATATATGTATATATATATATATATATATGTATATATATATTCATTGAAAAAACCATAGGTTTCAGGGACATTATAGTTATTCAGGCATTTCACTCGTACAAAACCAGAGAAATTCAGCCCTCGTGCCCCCGCAATGTACTGCTGATGATGTCACATATTACATAACTCATGACATGGTCAGTGACATCACTGATGACATCTCAAATGACATCACTGATAACATCACTGATGACGTCATCCAGTGAAATGTCTGACTACCTATAACGTCCCTGAAACCTATGGTTTTTTCAATGAATTTCTAAGGTTTTTTAAATGCTAATCCCTAACTATAACGTCCCTGAAACCTCTGTTTTTTTCCAGTGAATTTCTAAGGTTTTTTAAATGCTAATTTCTAACTATGCCTACATAGGTAGGACATGTGCAGAAAGAGGAAGGAAGGTGCAGAAAGAAGCAAGAGAAGTGCAGAAAGAGAAAGAAAGGTACAGAAAGAAGCAAAAGAAGTCCAGAAAGAGGAAGAAAGTTGCAGAAAGAAGCAAGAGATGTACAGAAAGAACCAACAGAGGTGCAGAAAGAGGCCTACTTTGACTGTACCTTACAACAGACTCATACAAATTACCCTAATCACTAATCCTTCTCTGAAGATGTCTGAAACCTCACTTTTCTCTTGAAGGTTCACTACTAATCGACTGCTCAGAATGTTAGGCCTACCAAATATAAAACAGCAATCCTAAGCATATCACTGTTGTAAGTCTGACTAAGTTTGTGAAGGTATGCATGCGTGTCTATGCTTTTACCTAGTGACATGTTAAATGAAAATAAACATACAAACACTTGAATACATGTGTTTCAAACAGCATACTCTGTAAATTTGTGTAAATAAAGGTGTATGCATTTCTTACTGCTCACAATACAGGGCACATGGGTATTCCATAGTATATTTGAGGGGGCTCTATAACACATATATACATAAGACATGCCTGCCTGTGCAACTGAATGACAGAGCAGAACTGAGAAGATTTGGCCACCTATAGGAGAAGTTACCCGCTTTTAAGCTACCATCTTCAGATGCATAACACATGTAAGAATACATAAACAAGTAGACATATACCTCAGTCACGAGAGCAGGCAGACCTTTAAACTTGACAGCTTGCAATTCCCATTTGAGTACAAAAAGAGGAGAAAGAAGTTCAGAAAGAAGTAAGAGAGTTGTAGAAACAGGCTAAAAAGGTACAGAAAGAGGGAACAGGGGTGCAGACAGAGGCAAGAGAGGTGCAGGAAGAGGGAAGAGGGGGTGGAGAAAGAGGCAAGAGGGGTGCAGAAAGAAGCAAGAGCAGTGCAGAAAGATCCAACCGAGGTGTAGAAGGAGGCAAGAGGGGTGCAGAAAGAGGCAAGAGGAGTGCAGAAAGAAGGAACAGAGGTGCAGAAGGAGACACGAGACGTGCAGAAACAGGCAAAAGAAGTGCAGAAAGAAGCAAGAGCAGTGCAGAAAGAACTAACAGAGGTGGAGAAGGAGGCAAGAGAAGTGCAGAAAAAGGCAAAAGAGGTGCAGGCAGAGGTGCAGAAAGAGGCAGAAAGAGGCAAGAGGGGTGCAGCAAGAGGCAAGAGAAGTGCAGACAGAAGCAACAGAGGTGCGGAAGGAGGCAAGAGGGGTTCAGAAAGAGAAAAGAGGGGTGCATAAATATGCAAGAGAGGTACAGAAAGAAGCAACAGAGGTGCATAAGGAGACAAGAGAACTGCAGAAAGAAGCAAGAGAGTTGCAGAAACAAGCAAGAGAGGTGCAGAAAAATGGAACAGTGGTGCAGAAAGAGGCAAGAGAAGTGCAGAAAGAGGGAAGAAGGGTACAGAAAGAGGCAAGAGGAGTACAGAAAGAAGCAACAGAAGTGCAGAACGAAGCAAGAGAAGTGAGAAAGAAGCAACAGAGGTGCAGAAAGAGGCAAGAGGGGTGCAGAGAGAGGCAAGAGAAGTGCATAAAGAAGCAACAGAGGTGCAGAAGGAGGCAAGAGGGGTGCAGAAAGAGGGAAGAGGGGTGCAGAAAGAGGTAAGAGGGGTGCAAAAAGAAGCAAGAGCAGTGCATAAAGAACCAACAGAGGTGCAGAAGAAGGCAAGAGGAGAGCTGAAAGAGGCAAGAGGGGTGCCACAATTTGCAAGAGAGGTGCAGAAAGAAGCAAGAGCAGTGCAGAAAGAACCAACAAAGGTGCAGAAACAGACAAGAGGGGTGCAGAAAGGGGCAAGAGAAGTGCAGAAAGAAGCAACAGAGGTGCACAAAAAGGGAAGAAGGGTGCAGAAAGAGGCAAGAGGGGTGCAGAAAGAAGCAAGAGTTGTGTAGAAAGAAGCAAGAGAAGTCAATAAAGAAGCAACAGAGGTGCAGAAAGAGGCAAGAAGGGTGCAGAAAGAGGCAAGAGGAGTGCAGAAGGAAGCAACAGAGGTGCAGAAAGAGGCAAGAAAAGTGCAGAAAGAGGCAAGAGAGATGCAGAAACAGGTAAAAGAGGTGCACAAAGAGGGAACAGGGGTGCAGACAGAAGCAAGAGAGGTGCTGAGAGAACAAACAGAGGTGCAGAAAGAGGCAAGAGGGGTGCAGAAATGTGTGAGAGAGTAGCAGACAGAAGCAAGAGCAGTGCAGAAAGAACCAACAGAGGTGCAGAAAGAGGCAAGAGGGGTGCAGAAATTTGCAAGAGAGGTGCGGTGCTGAAAGAAGCAAGAGAAGTGCAGAAAGAAGCAACAAAGGTGCAGAAAGAGGCAAGAAGGGTGCAGAAAGAGGCAAGAGGGGTGCGGAAAGACGCAAAAGGGGCAGAAAGAGGCAAGAGATGTGCACAAAGAGGGAAGAAGGGTGCAGAAAGAGGCAAGAGGGGTGCAGTAAGAAGCAAGAGAGGTGTCGAAAGAAGCAAGAGAAGTACAACCAGAAGGAACAGAGGTGCAGAAAGAGGCGAGAGGGGTGCAGAAAGAGGCAAGAGAAGTGCAGAAGGAAACAACAGAGGTGCAGAAAAAGGAAAGAAAGTACAGAAAGAGGCAAGAGAGTTACAGAAACAGGCAAAAGAGGTGCAGAAAGAGGGAAGAGGTGTGCAGACAGATGCAAGAGAGGTGCAGAAAAAACCAATAGAGGTGCAGAAAGAGGCAAGAGGGGTGCAGAAATGTGCAAGAGAGTAGCAGACAGAAACAAGAGCAGTGCAGAAAGAACCAACAGAGGTGCAGAAAGAAGCAAGAGGGGTGCAGAAAGAGGCAAGAGAAGAGCAGAAGGAGGCAAGAGAGGTGCACACAGATGCACGAGGGGTGCAGAAATTTACAAGAGAGGTGCAGAAAGAAGCAAGAGAAGTGCAGAAAGAAGCAACAGAGGTGCAGAAAGAGGCAAGAGGGGTACAGAAAAAAGCAAGAGAAGTGCAGAAAGAAGCAACAGAGGTGCAGAAAGAGGCAAGGGGGGTGCAGACAGAGGCAAGAGAGGTGAAAAAAGAGGGAAGAGGGGTGCAGAAAGAGGCAAGAGGGGTGCAGCAATTTGCAAGACAGGTGCAGAAAGAAACAAGAGCAGTGCAGAAACAACCAAGAGAGGTGCAGAAAGAGGCAAGAGGGGTGCAGAAAGAGGCAAGAGAAGTGCAGAAAGAAGCAACAGAGGTGCCGAAAGAGGCAAGAGAACTGTAGAAAGAGGCAAGAGAGTTGCAGAAACAGGCAAGAGATGTGCAGAAAGAGGGAACAGGGGTGCAGAAGAGGCAAGAGAGGTGCAGAAAGAGGGAAGAGAGGTGTAGAAACAGATAAGAGAGCTGCAGAAAGAGGCAAGAGAGGTACAGAAAGAGGGAAGAGGGGTGCAGAAAGAGGCAAGAGGAGTGCATAAAGAGGCAAGAGGGGTGCAGAAAGAAGCAACAGAGGTGCAGAAAGAGGCAAGAGAGGTGCAGAAACAGGCAAGAGAAGTGCAGAAAGAGGCAAGACAATTGCAGAAAGAAATGAGAGGTACAGAAAAAAAGCAAGAGGAGTGGAGAAAGAGGCAGGAGAAGTGCAGAAAAAGGAAGAAAGGTACAGAAAGAAGCAAGAGAAATGCAGAAAGAGGCAAGAGAGGTGCAGAAACAAGCAAGAGTGGTTTGCACACCATTAGTACCAATCTAACACCCACATTTAACAATAAGTAAGAGGTGACTATTCTAGGTTTGCAAAGGGCCTTCCACCAAGCTATACCACTTGTCGCTGCATTTTTGGTAACGCTTGAGCCATTTGAGCTAGAAACAAGGTTTTTTTTGTTCAAATCTGCAGATTATGCAGCAGATGATGGATTATGTGGCAAATGCGGAAAATGTATAATAGTGCAAAAGTTGGCGCAGCCAAACAGTCGCATAATTCCAGTGGCCCTGCTCATACCTATTACTAGGTCCAGAAGTGCTCGTCAGTGGTTCCTTCTTTTTTTGTCTCATTGAGTTTATACTTTAGCTTCTATGGAAACGAGGAAGACTAAACCTGAGGTTACCACTCCACAACACAGACTACAATACCACATAATTACTCTCTATAACACATAATCCCACTCTAAATAATTCTTATACACTAAATACCACATACTTTCTATCCACATAATTTCACTGCACAGCAAACCACATAATTTCACTACACACAACATACATCCACTCCACTTCAAAAAAACATTAGTAAAAAACGTTTTCATTTACAATGCCAATAGCTCTAACTCTTGCAAATGCGAGACCTATTACATTGCAAATGCTTCTTTAACTGGTAATCGGGTTTGCAGAGTGGTGGAGAAAGGGGACTGGGCCCCCGACCAGCACTTAGGAATTCTGCTGCGTAGGACTTACAGGAGGTACCAGGAGGGCTTCTTGGCCTCCAAAGTCCCTCAGTAGAAAAGTGGACTTCATCCCCCAACCCGTAGTGTGCCAGGAGGCACATTTGCAGAATGGTGGAGAAAGGGGGGCATGGCCTCCGAAGACCTCTTAGGAATCCCACTGTGTGGGACTTACTGGAGATAACAGGAGGGGTAGTTGGCCCCCAAGGACAACCTTGGGGGCCAACTACTCCTCCTCCTATTACCAGTAAGTCCCACACAGCAGCATTGGTAAGTTCTCATAGCTGCCACGCCCCCTTTGCCCACCAATCTGCAAACACGCTCCTTGGCGCTCTCTTTGATGGGGATTTAAGTCCCCTTTGCTGTTGGGGGTCGTTAGGGGCCAACTAGCCTACCTGTTACCTCCAGTAAGCCCCACACAGTGGAATTGCTGGGACACAGGCCATGCCCTCTTTGTCCACAACTCTGATGTGATGTCATCAGTGATGTCACTGACCATGTCATGAATGATGTAATATGTGACATCATCAGCAGTGCATTGCGGGGGCGTGAGTTATAGTTAGCTGAACTAACTATAACGGCCGAATTTCACTGGTTTTGTACGAGTGAAATCTCAACTAACTATAACGTCCTGAAACCTATGGTTTTTTCAGTGAAATTTCTAAGGTTTTTTAAATGCTAATTTCTTACTATAACGTCCCTGAAACCTATGGTTTTTTTCAGTGAATTTCTACGGTTTTTGAAATGTTAATTTCTAACTATAACGTCCTTGAAACCTATGGTTTTTTCAGTGAATTTCTAAGGTTTTTTAAATGTTAATTTCTAACTATAACTTCCCTGAAACCTAATGGTTTTTTCAGTGAATTTACAAGGTTTTTTAAATGCTAATTTCTAATTATAACGTCCCTGAAACCTATGTTTTTTCAGTAAATATCAAAGTACTAGTGTGCTATTTATCATTAAAAATCTTTTCAAAGTTTACCACTACGTACAATAAAATAAACCGTAAAACTATTATGTAATGTAATCTATTTCACAAATTACACTGTTACTTTTTAAAGACTACAACATAATTTAACATGTACATAACATTTTATTTTCCCTTTTTTGCTGCTCTCAGATTCCACTTAACTTCACTATACGCAGTGATGTCAATGTAGTATCATCATGAAACAGCGGGGAAAACAAAACCAATAAACTAGATTGTTAAAAAAAAAACAAATGAGTGTACAACATTAATTTCAACATCTGTACCTATATGTGTTCCTCCTTACCATTTTTTTCATTACATCCTTCTTTTACAGGATGTCTTTTATTTAACCTAACAACATTTTCAAAATGTATACAAATTTACATCTCCTACAATATACAGAACAAATATGTAAACTATTTTCATTTCAACGCAATTTTTCCAAATGCAATACCAATTAGCACAAATAATAGTCCCAACACTAGTTATAATTAGTAATTGTTTCCAGTGCTCTCTACTTTCTGTTCACATTTTCCCAATAGGCCGAATAATGTATTCAAAACTTTGGTTTGTAAAATATCCAATATGAATTCGTTAAAGCATGTTTACATCTTCCCAATAGGCCGAATGATGTATTCAAAACTTAGGCTTCAAAAATATCAAATATGAATTTGGTAATTCGTAAGGCAGTCTGGGTTTTATTTCCAAGTGTCATCATTGCAATGTGTCCATCCTTTATTACACTTTAAATACACAGTATAGTGTCCAGATGTCGTAGTAGGTCCAGCATGGAAAATAATAGCCACTGTTGTAAAAGCTCTTCCAGAAATAGATATTTGACTGGCAACAAAACGTTTAATCCTGGTTTCCAGTTTTCTTCCATTTGCTCTACAACGTTGAAGCATTAAAATCAGATATTTTCCATATCTTTCTATGCGTAATGTAGATAACATCTCTGATTTACCATGAGAACATTTCATATCATGGTTTGCTGCTTTTACAAGTTTGTTAAAAGCTACAGATTTGCAGTCAGGTATTGTTAAGTATATGAATCGTTCTGTGTCGACTACAGTGCTTGAAGTTAATAAACACTGTTCACATTTATGATCTAATTTGTAACTTAGTCCAAATAAGTTTTCAATCTGTATTCCTTCATCTTCTAATACTCCAAGTATAACCATCAGAAATTCTTGTGCATCTTGTTGTATATTAAGACTGAAGGTCAAAGAACCAGTACATATATCCAAGAGTTGGCGAATACCACAAGCAGTATGGATTTTACTTCTGTCAGTTGTCATTTGTTGAAATACATTATAAAGTGCAGAACATAATCTTTTTCCTGATTTCCCATAATTTCATGATGAAGATCTTGTAGGTAAAATACAACATTCAGAATAACATTACCATAGCAGTTGATACCTGAACTATTTTCCAATTGGTATCCCACAACGTCATCAACACTTTCCATTTTCTGTTTCTTTACACCTTTTCCTTTGCCTTGTATTTTTTTATGCTTTTCAACCGCACTTGATTCTTTAATATATTTTCATTTTGAACACACAACACATTTCTCATAAATGGGATATTCACCTAAATTTGGTGCATAAAGTCTTCTTAAACGATTATATTCTCTTACACAATTTACATCAGCACTAATCTTGTTGTCATCGAAATCAATCAAATACAAACCAGACAATGTTCCAACTCGAGATAATGCAACATATGCCATTCTCTTTTTGAACACAGTACTTCCAATATTTACCAAAGCACTGTCTACACTTAAACCTTGAGATTTATGAATAGTTACTGCATATGCTAAAGACAAAGGAAACTGTTTTCTGCGAACATACCAGTCTTTTACGAGCAAAAAACGTACAGCACAACGCCCAATCTGTCTTACCTCTGTAATCTGATCAAATTTTCTTTTCAAGAATTCTATTCCATCTCTGTTCTGATATTTTACAAAATCAACAACTTTCCCCATTGCTCCATTTACTAAACCTCCTACATTCAAATTACGCCGCAAAATTACCCGACAGTTTATACATACATCTAAAGTTGTTTCTAAGCCAGCAGTTTTAGATACAGACTTTTCCAAAGAGTCCAATTTAGGGGTCGATTCCGATTCGGGCCGGAAAAAGCACCGACCGACTCGGAGCCGGAAAAATTACCGACCGACACGTACCAGTGGCGCCCGACACGCCAAGTACGATGCAAGCCGCGATAAATCCGACCGACACGTCAGGAAACCAAGCCGACCGACCGAGCCGCTCGGAAAATAGCAATCCGGCCGGAAAAACACGCGAATCCAACCGACCGACACGCACCCGGAACAAATCCGACCGAATCGTACCCGCCAACTCCAACCCGCAAAGTACGATGCAAGGCGCGAAATCCAGACCGAGTCGGACGGAGGACAAGCCGTACGACCGACACGCATACAAAACCGAGCCGAAGCAACACAATACACCGCGACCGACGCGTACGCAGCATACAAAACTGCACAAACACAGCGTGAACGAAACGGAGAACACCGTACGAGACCAATGCAGGGTCCGACTCGGTCACAAGAACGTTTCCAACATACACAAACAGCACAAAGGAAAAATCACCCAAAAAAAGGCCAAACAAGCAATTAGCAAGCCAATAAATACTGGGGGGGTGGGGACAGAGAACAAAGACACACCCACAACTCCACCTATATAAAGGACACAAATCACTACCATGAGCCTTTGCAAATGCCATTCCACTGCCAGCACCCAAGAGAAAGCAACCACACACCCACAGCTCACCCCTCACACAAGCCACACACCATCAGCACACCAACAAATACCTACCTCACATACACCCAGCAAAACACACACTCACACACCCTCACCTGCACACCAACACACACATCACTCACCATCACCACCCATCACCATGCCCCCAAGAAGAATCCCAAGTTCCTAGATTGTGAATTGGAAGTCCTGGTAGACGAGATCCTCAGGGTGGAGCCACAGCTGTTTGGCACTCTGGTCCAACAGACCCCCATGTCGCAGAAAACCAAGATGTGGGAGAGGATCATCAACAGGGTGAACGCACAATCACCATGTCGGCGCACAAAGACGGACATCCAGAACAGGTGGTATGACGTGCGCAGGAGGGTACGGGACCTGCTGAAGATAGACTACATCAACAGCCAACATACCGGCAGTGGCCCTCCTGCCAAGCCAATATACCTCAGGCCCTGGGAGGAGAAGGTGCGGGCCATCCTTCCGCCAGTGAGCGTATATGGACTAGAGAACATCCCAGAGCCTGGTGAGTACACAACAAATGTACACAATAAACTGCCACAAAACACACACATCACTGTCAAGGGGAGAGTCAAACCATGCACACATAGCAATTACACAGCAACTAGAACAGAATTATCCCAAAATGTGTATGTCAGTCAGATAAACACAACACATGCCATCAAAAAAGTCACATCCAACTGTGCCAACACATGTACAAACACAACCACAACTACAGCTAGGCAGTGGCACAAATAGAACTAACACACACATCCACACATGTAGCCACCACAACAACAATCATAAAGAATGATGATGGATTAAACCCAGATCAGTTGACTGGGGGTGAGTGCTTGCAATGTTCAACACTCCGTCCATCATCCCCTTTGGTTTTGCTATGTTCGCCCTAAGTTGGCAGGGTATGCCCAGACGTGGGTCCCTTGCTCACTTTGCCACTGGATTCAAGATAGCCTGGCTGATGACGGCTGTAAGCCAGAAACCGGTCCCAGGATGCTTGTTTCCGGTCCAGGGAAGACATGGCTTGGCAGTTCGGGCTGGACTGTTCCCATGAGGCACAGGGTCAGACTGATTTGCATATGGCCATGTCTGAACTGGGGTGGCAGAGTGAGCTAAAGAATGATGATGGATTAAACCCAGATCAGTTGACTGGGGGTGAGTGCTTGCAATGTTCAACACTCCGTCCATCATCCCCTTTGGTTTTGCTATGTTCGCTCTAAGTTGGCAGGGTATGCCCAGACGTGGGTCCCTTGCTCACTTTGCCACTGGATTCAAGATAGCCTGGCTGATGACGGCTGTAAGCCAGAAACCGGTCCCAGGATGCTTGTTTCCGGTCCAGGGAAGACATGGCTTGGCAGTTCGGGCTGGACTGTTCCCATGAGGCACAGGGTCAGACTGATTTGCATATGGCCATGTCTGAACTGGGGTGGCAGAGTGAGCTAAAGAATGATGATGGATTAAACCCAGATCAGTTGACTGGGGGTGAGTGCTTGCAATGTTCAACACTCCGTCCATCATCCCCTTTGGTTTTGCTATGTTCGCCCTAAGTTGGCAGGGTATGCCCAGACGTGGGTCCCTTGCTCACTTTGCCACTGGATTCAAGATAGCCTGGCTGATGACGGCTGTAAGCCAGAAACCGGTCCCAGGATGCTTGTTTCCGGTCCAGGGAAGACATGGCTTGGCAGTTCGGGCTGGACTGTTCCCATGAGGCACAGGGTCAGACTGATTTGCATATGGCCATGTCTGAACTGGGGTGGCAGAGTGAGCTAAAGAATGATGATGGATTAAACCCAGATCAGTTGACTGGGGGTGAGTGCTTGCAATGTTCAACACTCCGTCCATCATCCCCTTTGGTTTTGCTATGTTCGCCACCACAACAACACCAACACACAGTGAAGACCACTCAAAGGAAGGAATTCTGTGTATGCTGGCCAAGTCAGTGTAGCCAATAGCATCATGGGAGTCGCAGTCACACATATTGCCCCCCCCCACAACTGTCCCATCAACACCACCCTGAACCATGCTCACATCACAGGGAGTGGAGAAGGACTCACAAGATGGCTGACACTGGCTACTGCTGTGGGGAGCACAAGGCCCTGCTGCCAACTGTGCACCAACAAACAGCAGGACACCACTGACTGACATCCTGAGAGACAACTTACACTCCCTGCAATGCAAGCACGTTCCATGGTGGGATATCTGGCTGGCTGGGTGGGAAGGGGGACTTGCAGCACTGACTATAGTCACCAGCACCTCCCCCTCACACCCCCCCACACAAACTCCACAGTACCCACCTGGTAGAATGCAATGCCCTCCATCCTAACACAAGATCCCACAAAGCACCACCACCCTGGGTTATGTTGTGTGAAGCACAGGGACACTCTTGGGACTCTTAGCCAAACAACTGCCAGGACAACACTCCCAGCCATCCTGTCAGCACAGCCAGCCCACCCCACAGGGAAGCAGAGTCAAAAGGAAGGAAGCATGGGCATGCTGGGAAGGGGGTGGAGGCAATAGCATGATGGGAGTCGTAGTCACAGACATTGCTCAGCCTCACAACTGGCCCATCAACACCACCCTGAACCATGCTCACATCACAGGGAGTGGAGAAGGACTCACAAGATGGCTGACACTGGCTACTGCTGTGGGGAGCACAAGGCCCTGCTGGCAACTGTGCACCAACAAACAGCAGGACACCACTGACTGACATCCTGAGAGACAACTTACACTCCCTGCAATGCAAGCACGTTCCATGGTGGGATATCTGGCTGGCTGGGTGGGAAGGGGGACTTGCAGCACTGACCATAGTCACCAGCACCTCCCCTCACACCCCCCAACACAAACTCCACAGTACCCACCTGGTAGAATGCAATGCCCTCCATCCTAACACAAGATCCCACAAAGCACCACCACCCTGGGTTATGTTGTGTGAAGCACAGGGACGCTCTTGGGACTCTTAGCCAAACAACTGCCAGGACAACACTCCCAGCCATCCTGTCAGCACAGCCAGCCCACCCCACAGGGAAGCAGAGTCAAAAGGAAGGAAGCATGGGCATGCTGGGAAGGGGGTGGAGGCAATAGCATGATGGGAGTCGTAGTCACAGACATTGCTCAGCCTCACAACTGGCCCATCAACACCACCCTGAACCATGCTCACATCACAGGGAGTGGAGAAGGACTCACAAGATGGCTGACACTGGCTACTGCTGTGGGGAGCACAAGGCCCTGCTGGCAACTGTGCACCAACAAACAGCAGGACACCACTGACTGACATCCTGAGAGACAACTTACACTCCCTGCAATGCAAGCACGTTCCATGGTGGGATATCTGGCTGGCTGGGTGGGAAGGGGACTTGCAGCACTGACCATAGTCACCAGCACCTCCCCTCACACCCCCCCAACACAAACTCCACAGTACCCACCTGGTAGAATGCAATGCCCTCCATCCTAACACAAGATCCCACAAAGCACCACCACCCTGGGTTATGTTGTGTGAAGCACAGGGACACTCTTGGGACTCTTAGCCAAACAACTGCCAGGACAACACTCCCAGCCATCCTGTCAGCACAGCCAGCCCACCCCACAGGGAAGCAGAGTCAAAAGGAAGGAAGCATGGGCATGCTGGGAAAGGGGGTGGAGGCAATAGCATGATGGGAGTCGTAGTCACAGACATTGCTCAGCCTCACAACTGTCCCATCAACACCACCCTGAACCATGCTCACATCACAGGGAGTGGAGAAGGACTCACAAGATGGCTGACACTGGCTACTGCTGTGGGGAGCACAAGGCCCTGCTGCCAACTGTGCACCAACAAACAGCAGGACACCACTGACTGACATCCTGAGAGACAACTTACACTCCCTGCAATGCAAGCACGTTCCATGGTGGGATATCTGGCTGGCTGGGTGGGAAGGGGGACTTGCAGCACTGACCATAGTCACCAGCACCTCCACTCACACCCCCCAACACAAACTCCACAGTACCCACCTGGTAGAATGCAATGCCCTCCATCCTAACACAAGATCCCACAAAGCACCACCACCCTGGGTTATGTTGTGTGAAGCACAGGGACACTCTTGGGACTCTTAGCCAAACAACTGCCAGGACAACACTCCCAGCCATCCTGTCAGCACAGCCAGCCCACCCCACAGGGAAGCAGAGTCAAAAGGAAGGAAGCATGGGCATGCTGGGAAGGGGGTGGAGGCAATAGCATGATGGGAGTCGTAGTCACAGACATTGCTCAGCCTCACAACTGTCCCATCAACACCACCCTGAACCATGCTCACATCACAGGGAGTGGAGAAGGACTCACAAGATGGCTGACACTGGCTACTGCTGTGGGGAGCACAAGGCCCTGCTGGCAACTGTGCACCAACAAACAGCAGGACACCACTGACTGACATCCTGAGAGACAACTTACACTCCCTGCAATGCAAGCACGTTCCATGGTGGGATATCTGGCTGGCTGGGTGGGAAGGGGGACTTGCAGCACTGACCATAGTCACCAGCACCTCCCCTCACACCCCCCCAACACAAACTCCACAGTACCCACCTGGTAGAATGCAATGCCCTCCATCCTAACACAAGATCCCACAAAGCACCACCACCCTGGGTTATGTTGTGTGAAGCACAGGGACACTCTTGGGACTCTTAGCCAAACAACTGCCAGGACAACACTCCCAGCCATCCTGTCAGCACAGCCAGCCCACCCCACAGGGAAGCAGAGTCAAAAGGAAGGAAGCATGGGCATGCTGGGAAGGGGGTGGAGGCAATAGCATGATGGGAGTCGTAGTCACAGACATTGCTCAGCCTCACAACTGTCCCATCAACACCACCCTGAACCATGCTCACATCACAGGGAGTGGAGAAGGACTCACAAGATGGCTGACACTGGCTACTGCTGTGGGGAGCACAAGGCCCTGCTGCCAACTGTGCACCAACAAACAGCAGGACACCACTGACTGACATCCTGAGAGACAACTTACACTCCCTGCAATGCAAGCACGTTCCATGGTGGGATATCTGGCTGGCTGGGTGGGAAGGGGGACTTGCAGCACTGACCATAGTCACCAGCACCTCCCCTCACACCCCCCAACACAAACTCCACAGTACCCACCTGGTAGAATGCAATGCCCTCCATCCTAACACAAGATCCCACAAAGCACCACCACCCTGGGTTATGTTGTGTGAAGCACAGGGACACTCTTGGGACTCTTAGCCAAACAACTGCCAGGACAACACTCCCAGCCATCCTGTCAGCACAGCCAGCCCACCCCACAGGGAAGCAGAGTCAAAAGGAAGGAAGCATGGGCATGCTGGGAAGGGGGTGGAGGCAATAGCATGATGGGAGTCGTAGTCACAGACATTGCTCAGCCTCACAACTGTCCCATCAACACCACCCTGAACCATGCTCACATCACAGGGAGTGGAGAAGGACTCACAAGATGGCTGACACTGGCTACTGCTGTGGGGGAGCACAAGGCCCTGCTGCCAACTGTGCACCAACAAACAGCAGGACACCACTGACTGACATCCTGAGAGACAACTTACACTCCCTGCAATGCAAGCACGTTCCATGGTGGGATATCTGGCTGGCTGGGTGGGAAGGGGACTTGCAGCACTGACTATAGTCACCAGCACCTCCCCTCACACCCCCCACACAAACTCCACAGTACCCACCTGGTAGAATGCAATGCCCTCCATCCTAACACAAGATCCCACAAAGCACCACCACCCTGGGTTATGTTGTGTGAAGCACAGGGGGACTCTTAGCCAAACAACTGCCAGGACAACACTCCCAGCCATCCTGTCAGCACAGCCAGCCCACCCCACAGGGAAGCAGAGTCAAAAGGAAGGAAGCATGGGCATGCTGGGAAGGGGGTGGAGGCAATAGCATGATGGGAGTCGTAGTCACAGACATTGCTCAGCCTCACAACTGGCCCATCAACACCACCCTGAACCATGCTCACATCACAGGGAGTGGAGAAGGACTCACAAGATGGCTGACACTGGCTACTGCTGTGGGGAGCACAAGGCCCTGCTGCCAACTGTGCACCAACAAACAGCAGGACACCACTGACTGACATCCTGAGAGACAACTTACACTCCCTGCAATGCAAGCACGTTCCATGGTGGGATAACTGACTGGGTGGGTGGGTGGGTGGGAAGGAGGTCTGGCTGTCAACCAAACACAATCAATGCAGACCATGTTCACACCCCAGAGAATACATAGAAATGCCCAAATAATGCAGGACAATGTGCCACACCAATATCAACCCCTGACTGTGACGACTTAGGACAATACAATGTACAGGCCCGCACTCCCGAGGCACAGTCACAACTGTCAGGTGTGTCAACCACTGATGCCTGCAGAAACATGACATACATTGTTTGTGTCTCCCAAAAACAGGTGATGATAGGGACACAGCAGCAGACGCTGAGGAGTCCCAGTCCCAGGCTCAAGAGGATGCCGAGCTCACTGGCGTCGTACAGCCTCTGTCCTCCTCGGACGATGAACAACCTGGCACATCCGGTGCAAGTCAACATGCTGCACCAGCAGGACCACCAGCTGCAGCACCAGCAGGTCCACCAGCTGCACCCCCTGCACCCACCCCTCCAACGACTGTCACCACGAATACCATCCCTGCCGACATGGACAGAATAAGGAACAACACCAGCGCAGTGACCCTGGACCAACCTGGGGCCATGGACACCACCACCACCACCACCCCCAAGGTGGACCAGGGTTATCTGTGCGTGCAACTGCACACACTGCACATGTCAGCAGGGGTGGTGGGAGGGGTGGGAGACAGAGGTCGCTGCTTGCAGACGTTGCTGGTGTGCATGAAGACCCACAACTGGTACGCATAGCTGATGCGTACCAGTCCAGCACCGGAGAGCTCAGCCAGGTAGTGGGGCTCTTCAGAGACATCAAACAGCAGCAGGCTGCCCATCATGCCCGCTTGGACTCCCACATGTCCCACGTGGAGTCCAAGTGGGATGTACTACATGAGATGACGGCGGTGCACAGGGACATATTACAATGCCTCCGCCAGATGAACAGCAACCAGTCCACACCTCCCTGTGTGCCAACAACATCTGGTACCGAACAAACTGCAACTGCCACAGGGAGGGAGGAGGACTCTGGCGGAGAGTCCCCTGCACCGCAGCAGCCTGCACTTGAGGGCCCCCCAAGAAGAGGGGTCGTCCGAGGAGGGGAAAGTGAGAGGCTGATGGCCAAGCGCAACTCCCAGGAAGCCTGAACCTGTTCTGGATTTTCGCCTTTGTGCACAGACTGTTCACCCTGTTGATGGCAACACTACTCCCACACATTGCATGGGGAGTACAAGTTGGAACAATGTGTCAGACAACTGTGGCCCCGATACTGGGGATCCTGTCTACCTGGACTTTCTATTCATCTAGGAACTTGGGATTGCAAGATTCATGTACAGCACAATCCATCCTATGCACTATTATCACAGATGTATCACAATAAACACACTAATACACCATACTTGCCTCTGTCGTGATTCCAACGTGGGTGCTGTTATGGGGATGATGAACTGCAAAATTACACTGTGTATGCGAACTGCAACAGCAAGGACAACACAGGCATGTGAGTACAGGCAACGTGACACATATGAGGGAGACACACCACCAGGGCTACACAACACATACACACCTAGGCCATCTGACTCATTGCCTACACTGATGTTGCCAGGGAAGACGGTGCAATGCACAGACACCACACCCATTCCCAGTTGTAGTCAAGTAGCCCACAGGTGCAGTAAGCAAATGGCAGTCAAATGTGTGACCACAGACAACGCACATCACTAAGTGAAGCACAGGTTTATTACACAGTAGCAACATGCCGTAACCACTACAGATGCAAGGTAACCCCACCTGGTAGCGGGCACACAGTCAACAACTGTAGACAGAAGGAAGTCCATGGGTGTGGCGCACATCACCTGTAGGGACACAACAGCTACCAGCCTGGATGTGCAATCACGTCGTCGGTGGACACAGTTGACCAAACGAATCTGAAAGTACCCTGTGAAGGACAGAAATGACACACAGTCAAAAGCAATGCAGTACAGGACAGAACAGCAAAACTCATGCACAATACATGTTACAAGATACCCACCCAGAACCAAGTTAGCATGTCAACACTGTTGGGGAGTACAGCCCACCTGTCACCACACATCGCAACACACATCCTGTCAAGTAGCCCATGGACACACTCCAACAGCACCAGAGCACCACCCACACATCATGCCAACTCACATCATTCACATGACACCTCAGGATACTCACATTCAGCTAAAGAAGTTGGTGATGAGCTGTGTGCGGACATCACCATCACCATCATCATCATCGTCACTGGCATCGTGGTCCAGGCCAGGATCCTCCACAGGTGGCGGATGTTGGTCATCGTCATCCTGGATGAGAGGCAACTCCTTCCGCACTGCCAGGTTGTGGAGCATGCAGCAGACGATGATAATCTTGCACACTTTCGCAGGGGCATATGGGAGGGACCCTCCGGTCTTGTCCAGGCAGCGGAAGCGGCTCTTCAGGAGACCAAAGGTCCGCTCAATCACTCTCCTGGTCCGACCATGTGCCTCATTGTAGCGCATCTGGGCAGGTGTCACAGGGTTCCTGAGGGGTGTCAGCAACCACGGCATGTTGGGGTATCCCGAGTCACCTACGGACAGACAAGTGCACATCAGCTGACTTGGAAAAGTGGGCGGAATACTACAGATCAGATCACACACAATGGCACAAAGTCAGTACACACCGACAAGCCAGGCACGCTGGTTCTGCATCTGTGCCATCAACCTGGGGATGCGACTACTCCTCATCACAAAGGCATCGTGTGCTGAACCAGGGAAACGGGCACACACGTGTGTGATGGTCATGTCTGCAAGACACACCACCAGTGCATTGACCGAGTGGTAGTGCTTGCGGTTCCTGTAGGCCTGCTCCTGGGCCTGTGGTGGTACCAAAGCCACATGTGTCCCATCAATGGAGCCAATGACATGCGGCATCCTCCCCAGGGCATAAAAGTCACTCTTCACGTCAGTGAGTCGTCGCAGTCTAGGGAAATAGATGTACCGGTTCAGGAAGAGCAACATTGCCGCCAAGAAATCGCGGAGCACACGGCTGAACATGGTCTGTGACATCCCACCAGCAGACGCCACAGTATGTTGGAAGGTACCGGTGGCAAAGAAGTGTAGGGCTGCCATCACCTTCACCTTGGGGGTCAGCGCTGTAGGATACGGCCGGCCAGGCTGCAAATGTGGGGACAACTGCACTGCAAAATCCTCAATCAGCTGCCTGGTGAAGCGGTACCGTCGGATGCTGTCCCGTTCCACCATCGTTGCCAGGTCTGGGAATGGCCGATGGACAGCAGGAGCCCTGCAGTGCAGAGGAGAAGTAAGCAAGATCGTCAGTCACCCCACATATGCGGCATTGAACACACTCAAGATCCCAACATACATCATCATGAGGCACAACTACATGAAGTGTGCAGTACCGGAACGACATGTATGGTACATACATGGCCAACATCTGTCAACACGGTCCTACAGGTGGCATCAATTTGTCCCAGGTTGGCCCATTGGATATCATGATGCTGTGTCACAGTCACCCCCCAGTGACATGTGAGGACAGATGTGCCCCAGGCACCACAGCTCAACGACAGGCACATTCCCAGGGACCCTGTAATGCCACATGGACACTGGCATCACCTGGAGTATCATGTGTACACCACAACAAAACAAACATGACCCCCACAGGTAGTGGCCACACTTGCCATGGCAGGAGAGCCATGGACGTCTGTGACACACACGCACAACATCAGAGTCCATGCACACACAACGTGGATGTGGAGACTGTCTCCCATTGTGCACATGAAATCAGAGACATTGTAAACACTACATGCACAAAGACTGTGGAGGGCCATCACTATTGTGCCACTGGGACACCCTGGCTCAAACATACCGTCCCACATGGGACTCACGGGGTATGTGACATGACATACACAAACACCACTGTGAAATGTGACCATGACACATGCACAGATATGAACAGTTGCACATCACAGTGGTCACGTACACGTAACACCCAGGATCCTGTCCCCATTAACACGTGCACAGCCTGGGGGTGGCTGCCCACAGGTGACACCCACAGGACAACATGTACACCAACATACACACAATAGGAAATGCAGCCTTACATGCCTTATGATAAGGTTTGGACAGGCTGTCGTGATGTAGGTGTGCCCCTCACTCCCTGGGAGCTATCTGTGGCTGGCACATGTCCATCTGAGACAGGCATGCTGACCTATGCCAGTCACATATACAGTGATGCGTTGAACAGCAATGGACCGATCGGTGCCTCCGGCCGGCCCATTGCATTCAATGTGTGCGGGTACGCGTTGTACCCCTGTGCGCGTTGAACAGCACTGGACCGATCGGTGCCTCCGGCCGGCCCATTGCTTTCAATGTGTGTGGGTACGCGTTGTACCCCTGTGCGCGTTGAACAGCAATGGACCGATCGGTGCCTCCGGCCGGCCCATTGCTTTCAATGTGTGCGGGTACGCGTTGTACCCCTGTGCGCGTTGAACAGCAATGGACCGATCGGTGCCTCCGGCCGGCCCATTGCTTTCAATGTGTGCGGGTACGCGTTGTACCCCTGTGCGCGTTGAACAGCAATGGACCGATCGGTGCCTCCGGCCGGCCCATTGCATTCAATGTGTGCGGGTACGCGTTGTACCCCTGTGCGCGTTGAACAGCAATGGACCGATCGGTGCCTCCGGCCGGCCCATTGCTTTCAATGTGTGCGGGTACGCGTTGTACCCCTGTGCGCGTTGAACAGCAATGGACCGATCGGTGCCTCCGGCCGGCCCATTGCTTTCAATGTGTGCGGGTACGCGTTGTACCCCTGTGCGCTGTTGAACAGCAATGGACCGATCGGTGCCTCCGGCCGGCCCATTGCTTTCAATGTGTGCGGGTTCGCGTTGTACCCCTGTGCGCGTTGAACAGCAATGGACCGATCGGTGCCTCCGGCCGGCCCATTGCCTTCAATGTGTGCGGGTACGCGTTGTACCCTGTGCTGCGTTGAACTGCAATGGACCGATCGGTGCCTCCGGCCGGACCATTGCTTTCAATGTGTGCGGGTACGCGTTGTACCCCTGTGCGCGTTGAACAGCAATGGACCGATCGGTGCCTCCGGCCGGCCCATTGCATTCAATGTGTGCGGGTACGCGTTGTACCCCTGTGCGCGTTGAACTGCAATGGACCGATCGGTGCCTCCGGCCGCCCATTGCTTTCAATGTGTGCGGGTACGCGTTGTACCCTGTGCGCGTTGAACAGCAATGGACCGATCGGTGCCTCCGGCCGGCCCATTGCTTTCAATGTGTGCGGTACGCGTTGTACCCCTGTGCGCGTTGAACAGCAATGGACCGATCGGTGCCTCGGCCGGCCCATTGCTTTCAATGTGTGCGGGTACGCGTTGTACCCCTGTGCGCGTTGTACCTCAATGGACCGATCGGTGCGCACCCATTGACAATGGGCTTGCCTGGCAACGGACGCGTTTTCGAATTTCGAACGAGTCGGTTGCTGGAAAATCAGTTGGTCACCCACAACAATGTTGCAAAATCATGTATGTCATGAAGTTGAAATTTTGAAGGATGCTGTGGGCGTGTTTTGGTGCTGCTATTCCATGGATTGGCCAGATTCAGAAGATGCAAACGACTTGGACCTATCACTTTGGACACAAGGGACAGTATCTGCCTCTCCAGCACATATATGTTGCTGCCTGTTCCCCTGAGAGCCCACTTGCCTGCACTACATGCTCCAGGACGACATCTGCCACTGCACTGCTGCTGTCTCTGCCCCTCTGGACCCTGCAATGGCACGTACTGTGGAGAGAGCCCCAGCCTTCAGCCTTGAGGAGAACCAGGCCCTGCTGGACAGCCTACTTCCACAGTACAGCAAGCTGTATGGGACACCAGGGGAGCAGGTGAGTGTTCTGTGCACTGCCTTTCTGAATGTGCATTTTGTCTGACTAGCAAGGCTGAGAGTCAGCACACCACTGGCTAGCAGGCTCACTGAGTAGTTGTCACCCCCATAGTGTGTAGTGACTTGCACTGGACAGGTATGGTGCAGTGACAGTGCTTCTGAACAGGGTTTTACTCCCCATGCAATGATACCATGTAGTGACTTCTGGAAAACTGTCCATGGGCAGCCGTGCACTGCCTGGGTACACCATGTGCCCCTGTGATTGCGACATGTATATGCAACTGTGTCATGCACGGATATGTTGCATGTGTAGTAATGGCCTTATCACTTTGTCATCCTGACAGGCTTCTGCCCATCGGAAGCATGAGATATGGAAGGACATCGTCCGGGCTGTCCGGTCCGTGGGGGTCTACAAGCGCCGGATCCGCAACTGCCAAAAGAGGTGGCAGGACCTTCGGGGCTGGACCCGGAGGATTGCACGGGTCCAGCTGAAGCTGTCGCCTCCTCGCAGGAGGGGCGGAACACGGACCCTGACCCCCACATGCTCAGGATCCTGGCGGTGGTCTTTCCAGACCTGGATGGGCAGCTGAAGGCCAGAGAGCAGCAAGGAGGGGTGAGTCAAAGACTGCACTGTGTACTCTGTCTAACATGCTATGTGCCCTCCTCGGGCCAGGTTGAACTGCCACAGTACAGCAGTCATGTTGTCCAGGAGCCATGTCCCTCTATTGTGCACTGCCCACTCCTCATCTGATACCCAGGTGTGGCCCTTACATGCAGGGAATTCTGTCACTTAGGACTGTGTCCTTGCAGTTTGCTTGACTCAAGGTGGGAGACAGCATCTGTTTCCCTGACTCTGTGGTGGGCATCATGGGTGGGTCCATTGCTTACACAATGCCTGTATTCTGACATGTATTCAGCGTGTTACTTTGATCTGTGGTCCAATTGCTGAGCTGATCCACCACATGTGGCTGGGGTACCTGGCACACACCCATGCTGCGGGTGGGAACAATGTTTGGGCCCCAGGAGTATGTATATGACGTGTGTCACACATACTTAGCCAGCTGCCTACAGTCCAGGGCTCATCCCTCATTCATGTGGGGCTGGACAGTCATGCCTACTCCAGGCCATACAATACACTCTGTACTCCCACTCCCGTGTATCAGCGGACACATTGTGCACAGTGATTTGACCCCTCAGGTGTCTGCCTCTGTGTCAGTGTGCTGTGGATTAGTCGCCAGGACTGCTGTGGAGTTTCTTGGTAGGGGCTCAGCATGCCACTGGAGATGTGACCATAGGAGACGATACTTGTGTGACACATAGGTGTCTGATCAGCTGCCCATGCAGAATGGGGCATGTAAATGTGAAGTTCAGGCAGCTGTTCCCCATGCACAGCAGAGTGTGAGGGGCTCAGGTTCAGAGGGTAGTGTCACAGGTCTCCCATATGTCCAATAGGTATGACCTGGACAGATGAGGGTTAAGAGGATGTGTTGTGGGGGATGTACATGTGCACTTGTGCAGCTCCAGGACTTGCATTCCCCATGACCTACTATTGTGACACAGTGCAGAGTGTTGTTGTCTGGCTGCAAAGTCATACATCACTGAGACAGTGATGTATGACTTTGCAGTCATGCCTCCGCCATGGCATGTGTCTACTGATTGGTGATCCTGCAGGGGAGTGACATGTGCTACATGCACACCATAGTGGCACTGGCTATCAGGACATGGGTGCATCATGGTGTCTGTCGCTGGTATGCATCACATGCATTTCCTATTTGACTCTGGGCATCCCTTACATCCGTAAACCTGTACTGACTCAGTGGCAAGAGCTGTGATGTGTCCACACCGTGTCCTCTGCACTGTCCAACTACTGTGTACTTGGTGCATGTGTCAACACTGGGGTGTTGCAATCCAACAGACAACAGACAGATGGGTGCAAGGCCATGTGGGATGTGAGTGCCATGCTTGGCATCAGACTGACAATTGACTTCTCCTGTTCAATTAGTGCACTTTTAGCAATGTACAACTAATGATGCCAGGGCTTGCTCTGTGATGTGCTGTGCTCACAGTGGTGTGTGCGTTATGTGCAGGTGACTGATGTCTGTCTGTTTCCCCATTGTTTGCAGATACATCCACGGCCACGGAAGGGGACAGCTCCACGGACCAGGAGGAGCCGGAGAGCCAGACTGGGTCAGCAGCCGAGGAGTGGTCGGAGGGACCCAGTGGCACGGAGGGCGAGGGAGCCACACCGAGGAGTCCTCAGCAGCATCCACCTCAGCTGAGGACCAGAGCAACTCGGAGGATGACTCCCTTGTGGAGGCGGGTGTCAGCAGCCACCACACCCCAGCTAGTGTTGCTGTCCCCGCCACCACCAGCACCACCACCGCCCTCCCATCGGCTCCCATTCCCCAGGTCCGTGGAGGCTCCCATGTCCGGGAGCGTGTCTCCTTTGGGCCAGGCACCGCACCCCTGCCCCTGTGTCCCCTGCTGCCCTGAGTGAGGAGTCTGTGTACCTCCTTCACCAGCTCCATGTAGGGCAGACAGCCATGCTGAGTGTCCTCCATGCGCACACCGCGCTGTTGACTCAGCTGGTGTCGTTCATGGAGGGCATCTCATCGGGCATGTCTGACCTACAGAGGGGCAATAGGTCAATGGACTCCTCCCTGACGGCAGCAGTGTCCCTCCTCAAACGGTCCCTCACCCCTCCTGCCTCTGCTCCATCCACACTCCCCAGCACCTTACCCATCCCAGACACACACACACTGGCACAGGCACACACCAGCACACACACATCCAGCACACTGACACACACGCCAATGACAAAACGCACACGCACGCACATTCAGGGGACTGAAGCCAGACTCACAGGGGATGGGGCCCTGGAACACACACACGCATCCACATGCACTGCGCAGTCCTCAGTTCCCTCTCCCTCCAAAGCACCCTCCCTTGCCTCACCTGCAACCCCAAAGTCACAGCAGCTCTTCCTCTGTGACCTCGGCCTCTTCCCCACTGACAGTTTTCACTGCACTTTGAGCACACACAGAATTACTCGAAGTGGAA